>CAUZXS010005718.1:117500-148003 GCA_963585895.1 Sepioteuthis lessoniana | reverse complement strand
GGTGACTTTGCAATGAACTTTCGTTATATTTATCACTACTCGACCCTTTCATCTTTCAAATGATGAAAGACTCGAAACGTTTTCTGATGACACTTGCCATTTGTTTTACAAGTTTGATCAACCAATCACCATAGAAAAATATTCACTTCACAAACAGCGAAGAAACTGAATTCCTTACACAAAGGTTTTGTTTTTATTTTGTTTTTTTAAATCTAGAAATCACAAGATTCAGAAGATATTCATAAAGGCAGGGAACATTAATTTGATTTTATTTATCCTAAAACAAAATAGATCTTATTCTTCTTGGGTTTCACAAGCAGATAAGAATGACAGCAAACATTCTCTTGGGCGAATTTACACCTTGGTCATCTTTTCAGCATTTGTCTACGCACGCACTGATCATAGACATTTACAGCTTTCATTCCTGTGTCCAGTTCTGTGCCTGATGTTCACAAGCCCTAACGCCATGGGAGGTTAATAAGCTGCTGGGATATTGTCACGCGCTAATATCATGCTCCCTGTCGAGTCTCACTGATCAAAGAATATCTTTTTTAATTCTTCTCGATTCTAAGTATTCGGTATTATCAGATACTAACGAGAAACAAAACGACATATGTGCACATCTCGATGCCTGAAGGCAACCCTGGCAGAGAAAAAACTCAGAAATTATCTTAAATTCTGTATCTCTAGAGTCGTATATTAGACTGTATGTCATCTAACACCTTTGAATTCTGTGTTCGTTTCACCTGCCGAGACGTTGATTAAAACAGCAGCAGGAGTCAATCATGGCTGCCAAAACATGGTCGATCATCATTTGGCCTTTTTCAATGGAAGGGAGGGCGGTTAGAATTTCGTTTTTTTTTTTGTTTTTTTTTGTTTTTTGTTTTTTTTTGTTAGTTTTCTGTCGGTCGACTTTTTCTGTGATCATCAAGAAAGAAAGGGGGGATTCTACAAAGTTAAGGTTGATTTATTGGTTTGCTGGTTTTTATGCCATATCAACCCTTGTAGGTTATTTTATGCCAAATCCTGTTTATATATATATATATATATATGTGTGTATGTGTGTGTGTGTGTGTGTGTGTGTGTGTGTGTGTGTGTGTGTGTGTGTGTGAAAATATAGTGGAAAAAATGGATTAACCGAACACAGAAAACGCATTCAATTGATATTTCATCTTTATTTAACCAAAGATTTCATGGGTAAGTAAAGACGAAATATCAATTGAATACGTTGTGTGTATTCGGTTTATTAATTTTTCCACACATATTTTGTACATTTTGTCGGATTTTTCCAATCTTTTATTTCTTCATATATATATATATATATACATATATATATATATATTTGTGTGTGTGTGTGTGTGTGTGTGTGAATTAAATATATGATTTTCGAACGAATAGTTTGTTGGTAACATTTTAAACAAGCCAGAGCTCATTTGTTTACACACGGTTAAATGGTTTTAAGAATTGTTATCAAACACAAACAAATTAATTTATCATCAGTTATTTGTTTGCACACAGTTAAATGATTATATATATATATATATATATATATATATATATATATATATATATATATGATTTGTAAATTAATAGTTTGTCGGTATTTTTATTTTTAAATGAGTCAGAGCGAATTTGTTTGCACACAAGTAAGTATTGCTATTGTTTGCTCACAGTTAAATGGTTGCAAATATTGCTATCTAATAGTAATAATTCTATTCAACACTATTCATTCATTTGCACATAGTTAAATAGTTCCAAGTATTGTTGTGTTATACAACTAATTCATTGTTTGTACATAATTAAATGGTTTCAAGTATTCCTATCAAACACCATTACTTTTATTTGCTATGTAACTCTAACAATTTACTTTAACACCAGTCATTTTTTGCACGCAGTTAAATAGTTAAATTTTCTATTTGATCCATAGATGGGACCCTAACAGGTGCTTCCACTCTGGGTCACAGTGGACCTGGAAGTAATAGTTACAAAAGGGTACACCACATTCCATAAAGCTACAGGGCTGTAGCCTCACCATGAAAAAATTTAGTGGCATATGCTGGACACTCATTGGGTGGATGTCTCACTCCTCAATAGAGATGCAGTCAATGTATTCTACAGCTGACTGGGCTGGTGCGTTAGATAGATAGATAGATAGATAGATAGATAGATAGATAGATAGATAGATAGATCCTGGCATTATAAGATTATATTATGCTTTTTGAATAGACGTGATTATCTGTAGTTAAAATTCTGTTTTCTTTAAGAAGGCTTGAATATGAAACTTGGCCTTCAGATGATAAATTGCGTCTTTTCATTAAACAGATATCGATAGATTTTGTCAAATTAAGTTAACATTAGTAAACAAAAATATACATGAAACACGTTGCTAGAAATAAACCGCAAGGCTATATTTCTAATTGCGACGTATGCTATAGCCTCCAGTGATAAATGTGTACAAAAGAAGGTGTAAACATAGATGTAGTCATAGATGTCTCGCCAGAAATATATAAGTATATATATATATATATATATATATATATATATATATATATATATATATATACACGTAAAACATTATGTATTCGACATAATCTAATGTCTACAAAACTTCCGGAAGCCCTCCTTTTTAATAAGATTAATTGCAAAAATTCTATATATATACACACATACGTGCACACGTACATACACATACACACACATACACACACATATATATATATATATATATATATATATATATATATATATGAGTGTGTGTGTGTGTGTGAGTATTAACAAAATTTGTTATTATATATACATATATATATATTGATGGAAAATAGAAATGCAAAACAATGAAAATGTTTTGATTTACATAAGATTAAACGTACTAGTAAAATAGTATTAATATAAATGATCACCAATACAAATCAATACATTCACGGGTTCCAAAATAAAGGGGTGTATCAATAGCACCTCAAATCGATGCGAATACTATACTCAGATAAAAATCTTTGTCAGAGTGGATCTGAGAGTAATGCCAATGAAGGAATACTTCACACTCTCTAGAACTATACAATTGGAGCCTAACCATCACATACAGTTTAGTGTCTCACTCAAGAGGCCCCTTTTGGTTTTTCCCTTGCTTCAAAGGATACAGTCAGCGTCCTCTAAACACAACCATTGTAAATGGTTTCGACTGACTTTTTTGACATACCTCATATAAGTTTACTCAATGTGTATAAATCCTGTGATGTATTTATTGGAAGTTATTTTAATATAAGAATTATAAAGACAATAGGTATGAATTATATTAAAAAAATGTATTTTCATTGTAAACCAAAGGAAATATTTGTGAATAAAACAGAGTTTTCTCATTGAATAAGTATCATTGAGTAGATTCATTTGGAAAATTTTTCATCGTCGTCAAAAGAAAAAAACAACACGAAAATCTTGGAATGGATCGATCACTACAATTTCTCCTCATTTGATGCACAAAAACCAAATTCAAAGATGATTTTTTCCGAAGGTAATGATAATTGAAAATAACTAAATAAAGTATTTGATTTTCGAAGATTATTATTGTGTTTTTAAATATGTCTGTCGCTGTTCAAATAGGCCACAAGACCCCCGAACGTTGCAACAACCAGTTAACAAACAAAGCGACAGCTTCTGATAGCAATTTATATTCTGAGCAGATACCAGAGAAACCTTGGATAACCCACATGCTGCGCAATGTTACCTATTTTCTATTCGGTTCAGAAAAGTATCAATCACTGCAATCCGTGTTCAAAAGGATTCAAAATAGGTGATAGAGGCGTTCAAGTTTGCTTTTTTTTCTTTTTTTGGGGGGGGGCTTTTTGCTAGGTTTTGTTTCGTCTTTAAAGGACACTTTCCAAGAATAGGCGATGTGATACGACACACCTGTTGTCATCCTGTAACTTTTTAACCATATGACTAAATTAGATTTCGTTTTATTACAGCCACTTACCTCCCATCTCCCAAACCGTTCAAGTAAGACGAGCACGACATGCTGGTGACTGCTGAAGAAGTTAGGACAACCTTTCCTATGGACTCCTACACATGGACAGGCCAGTGTTTGCCGAACAGCAAAAAATTACATTTGTCAGCTTTGTGTGGACTTACCAAGAGCGATGATCAATAGGGACGGGCGGTGTGTGAGTGAGTATGTATGTTTAAGAGAGAGAGAGAGAGAGAGAGAGAGAGAGAGAGAAAGAGAGAGGGAGAGTTTAGGGATTCCTTAGTGCCGATTCGCCTTGATGATTGCATAAGTCCTGACATTAATTCACTTTTTTTCTGTCTTTCTCTTTTTTCTTTTTTTTGTTTGATTGTTTAATGGCATTTCAACCTTCGTGGGTTATTTTATGTCAAAGGTATCCTTGTTTGAACAGTAGTGTTAGCCTTTTCGCCAAAACTACAAATAAACCTATGTCGTGGAATTCCTATTGAATTTCCAAATGTTACAAAGTAGGAAGCTTTTTATTTAAATTGCCCATCTGATTTTTGCGACTGACACACAGAAATCTTTATTCATGTTCGAGAAAAACAAACAGATTGATTATTAAAAATTGAAAACCCCATAATTATATATTTGTATCAGCAAATTTACAATTACGGGATCAGAATGTAAGTAAAAGTGTCAAAATGGTGGTGTAATGGTTATCGTCGCAGGAATTGGACACGGCGACACGAGTTCAAATCCTGGACTGATTACATTTCACATAGCACTAATACCCTTGGGAAAGGTATGAATCTAATTATTCTCCCTCCAGCTATGGGTAAATAGTAGGGCAGACTAGGTTCTTCAGCCTTGATGAGGCAACTAGTCTAGAAGGAAAACTCTCAATTCAAACCTGTTAAACTCCGCTTTAAAAAATTGACTTTGTGTCATAACCTGCCCGAGCGGAGGGGTTGGGTAAATATGAAAAGTGTCAAAATATCTTCACTTTTATTCTTTGTTGTTTGATTTATTGATTGATAAATGAAAAATCGATCAACAGTTGAATTCGTTTCTTTTCATAAGACTTTTTATATTGAAAGATTCATAAAACAAAGGAATTGATATATATATATATAACAAACAGCTGTTTAGAAAGTGAGACGTTGAGAGAACTCTTAGTTTTATATAAAAAAACTCCCAAGAATGTAAGAAAAAAAATGCTTTTCTTGTGGATCCGAAAGTAGTGCCTATTTTGTTACTGCTTTTAAAAAAACAAACGACTTCGTTTGTTTTTGATAGTCATGTAAAACTATTTTGAATTGAGTAAATGTTTGTATATGTAAATTTAGTTGTTTATGTATATATTTACCAACCCCTTCGCACGAGATGAATACGACACAAAGTCAATTTTTTAAGCGGAGTTTAACAGGTTTGAATTCAGGTCAAATAGCACAGTCTGCCCAACTATTCATCCATAGCTGGGGGAGAGTAGTTGGATTCATACCTTTCTCAAGAGTATTATCGCTACGTGAAATGCAAACAAACTCGTCGAGGATTCGAATTCTGGTTATAAATGTAAATCTACTTGGAAATGAATGATGTATTAATGGACACTTAAATAGAATACAATACAAATAGAAAAGAAAAAAAGGGTCTTTATAAGAAAAGGAAGTTTTATGTGCATTCTGAAAATGTCAGGTTCAATTCATATGTTCAGAATATTCAAGATCGGATGTCGTAAATAAAAGATTAATTTTTTTAATGATTAAATCATCATCATCATCATGTCGCGCCGCCAGCACGGATATCCCTGACCCTCTCTCGCAACTTCTCCCTATCATTCATCGCTTTTGGCAGGTCTTCAGGGCTACATCCCGTATCCTCACATACCTGTTGTATGTATGTTCGAGCTGGTCGTCCTACTTTTGCTTGGCCATAGGCGGGGGTCCATTGGAGTACATCACTGGTGAGTTCATCCTTGCTTCTCCAGGAGTGTCCTGCGTGTCTGGTTCGTCTAACTTGTATAGTTTTCGTGATGGGAGGCAAGTGGCCGTATAGTTGGTGTCTTGTGGGGTGTTGTTGCCTGGACTTGTTCAATATTGCTCTCAGCATTCTTGTGTAATTGCCGTCTAGGTTTCTTCTTCAGCCGTTTAATTAGCGTCCAAGTAGTGCATCCATATAGCAGTATCGATACGACCGCTGCCTGGAAAAAACTGCGTTTCATTTTATCGGTCAGGTCTGATTTCCATATGACCGAGAGCCTATCGATAGCTGTGCATGCTTTCGTTAGTCGTGTGTCGATGTCTTATTCGGTTGATGAGACGCTACTTCCTAGGTAGGTGAACTTGTCTACTAGTTTCAGAGAGGCTCCGTCTAGTGTGGTAATGTCGCCTGTTTGGTTGTAACACATATAATCAGTTTTGTGTGTATTGACATGGAGGCCAATGCCTGCGGCGGCTCGTTCCAAACTATGCAGTAGTGTCTAGGCTTGGTTAGGCGTATTCGCCACTAACGCTATGTCATCGGCGTAGTCGGCGTCGGTAATTGTTTTTGCGGGGTACCTTCTGCTTCTTTTCTTCGTCAGCTCGAAGCCATTTTCTCTGATTTTGTCGATCGAAGTTCTATTTAGAAAAATAAAGTATAAATGTCCACATATGAATTCTATTGCTAACTTCTTGTCTTTCAATTGTAATTAGGTACTAATAGCGTTAAAATATTTAAGCAGATCACAGTTGACTTGTCACTGAAATAGTCGTGTGTTTTCTACCAAGGGCAACGGTCAATTTTCGAGCCAAAGTAAAAAGTTTCAATTTTGAAGACTGATTTTCTAGACAGGAATACCTTCTGCCCTCTGATGGTTGTCGCATCATAATCTTCTTAATTCCACTCAGCATCTTACTATGCTTAGCAAATAAGAAATTCACACAAACTAGCTAGCAGATAATTGTTATTATAATTGCATATAAACAAATAAATAGATAACTGGCACGAAAATGTTTGATTAATAGAATGATCGATTGATTTTAACGGCATGTCATTCCCTCTAGAGAAATTTTATGCATAGAGGTTAGAGAATCGTGTTCATTGTACATTTATATTTACATTTTTTTTATGTAAGTTGTTGGTGACCCTAGTCGAGGGCCACTCGAGAGCTTCCTTTTCAATAGCTACAACACTGAGGTGTAGGGGAGGGCGCTACTCCTTTCCATGGATTGCTCCACTTTACCCTTGATACGTAACATATTGCTGAGTGTTAAGAAAGGAAGTATCAAGTGCCATTTTTAAAGTCTTTGGTATGACGCGACCTGGGACTGAACCCAGGTCTCCCGGACCATCGGCGAAGTTGCGTTCTTTTTTTTTTTTGTCTTTTGTTTTTTACATTTTTTTCACACAGTCTTAACGAATACGAATAAGGTTTGCAAAAGCCATCCTTGTTGAAAGGCAAAAGTAGCACTATTCAACCCATAGCTGAGAAGGATAAGGTTTTTATATATTTTTGAAACTTAATCGTATGAGTAAATTTCAAACTTGCTTACTAGAATGTCGTAGTCCAGTAAATTTGTCACGACGCCACGGGGACTCATCCCCGAATATGTATGATTTAAAAAAAAAAAATCAATTTTATTCCTATATGGGAACCTAATACATGCTACCTCGAATAGCATGGCGGACAGTAAAGGAAATGAGCAAAGGAAAACTAAAGAAAAGTCAGCCAAGAAGAAAAGCTTCAGAAGTGAAACGAACATTTCACAAACTTGCTCAGAAATCCTTGTGAAATTACTGATAAACATATAAAAATATTTATTGTACTCTAAACATCAAACTAGGTTAGTTTACAAAGGAAGAACTTGATGCAATGCAGAAAAAAACTGAACACAGAAAAATTGCCAATCTCGAAGAATTACCTTCCGAAGTATGGAAGACAAGAAAATTTGACGACATAGATCTTTGATTATGCAACGCTGAGTATAAACAAAACACAAAAGACAAACGGCTGCTTCCATCCATTCCCCGAGAAAGGCGGCTAGGGAACCACTAAAAACTACCAAGACATAGCTCTTATTGCTATGACGGCTAACGTTTATAATGCCCGGCTTCTCGACTTTATCCAATCTAAAATTAATTACAGTTATAGGAAAAATCAAAACGTTTTTCGGGGAAATCGATCCATATAACAGATTCTGACGACCATCAAAAGAGTACGAGCAAAAAATTTCGAAGCAGCACGATTGTGCGTTGTTTTCTCTAAGACATTTGATTCCATACACAGAGAGATGTAGCAAATACTTCTTGTATATGGTCTCTTGTATATGGTCTCTTGTATATGGTATATGGTCTCCCAAAAGAAACTGTCACAGCTATAATGATGCATTACAAAGATACAAAAGCAATGGTTGCTCAGATGGCTTCACTGATTTCTTTGACATTGTCGCTGGGGTTTTACAAGGAGATACATTAGCGCCATATTTGTTTATAATCTACCGAGACTACATACTTCGAACGTCAATCAGCCTAATGAAAGAAAATAGTTTTACACTAAAAAAGGCAAGAAGCAGATTTGCCCAGTCGGCTAGGGCTGTAGAATACACAGACTGCTTCTCAACGAGTGTCCTGATTATGACACTAAACAATTTGATGGTGAGGATCCAGTAATGCTGGGACTTTGGGTAATGCGGAGTGCCCCTTCATTACCATCGCTCTCGGGCCCACCCTGGTACAGAGTAGCACCTGATAGAATCCTATCTATGGGTCAAATTGACATAAACTGTGTACTTATGCTAAACTGAATTGTTTGAAATAGAACTGTTTTCGTGTATAAAAATGGATTTGACATTAAATAACCTACAGCGGTTGATGTGCCATAAAACCAAATCAAAAAGAAGCAGAAATTATAAAAGACGCAGATTATGGAGATGATCTAACACTTCTCACAAATACACCGGCCCAAGCTGAATTTCTATTGCTAAGCCTGGAATATAAGAAGCAATAGACCTAAGCATCTACGTGAACGCAAATAAAACAATTTAGGCGCTTTAAAGAAATTATTGTTTTTCTACTTTAAGAGGCAAGTCTCCATTTCACATACATAGGCAGTAATATCTCATCAACTGAAAGTGATATCAATATAAATTTAGCAAAAGCATGGACTGCTATCGACAGGTTATTTATTGATTATTTGGAAGTTTGATCGATTTGATAAAATAAAACGGGATTTCTTCCTAGCTGTGGCTATATAAATACTACTGTATGGATGCTCTAAATGGGTGTAAATAAAACACATGGAGAAAAGGTTAAAAATACACAAGAATGAAACATGCTGTTTTGAATAAATCCAGGAAACATCACCCCACAAAACAGCAACTATACAGCCACTTACCTCCCATCATGGAGACTATCCAAGACGAACAAGACATGCAGAGCACACGGCTGGAGAAGTAAGGACGAACTCATAAATGGCATTCTCCTATGGACCCCTTTACAGGCACTCGCCAATCAGCAAAGACTTACTTACATCAACACTGTGCGGACACTGGATGATATCTGGAGGACTAACCGGGAGCGATAGATAATAGGGACGGATGGGGAGAGAGAGACAGAGAGACAGAGAGAGAGTCAGGGAAATCTGCACTATCAGCGTGACTTCATGATGTTGATCACAGCGGCTCAGAACAAACCTAAGAGTATTGGCAATGAAGTGCTACTCCATATTCCTCATATCTCCAGAACACCCTTTTTTTGGAGCGAAGAATATTACCTTTCCGTGGGGTATACAGTCACAATATTCTAAGCCTCTTTGAAGATGAAAAATGTTTGAAATTTCGTGTTAATGATTAGACACCAAAGAGAAAGTTAAAAATAAAAAAAAAACAGATAGCCACATTCCTTTTAAAAATATCGTAAAACGAATCGACTTGTTCGGTAGATGAGTGGATGTTTATGTTGATAGTGAAAAGATCCGATATTATTACACTATACCAAGCAACAAATGTACTATTAGTTGGATAGATAACAATTCACAGATAGTGTAAAAAAAATGGGCCAGGGTTAAGAAAGCGATCAAAAATCTGTCGGTTGGCAGGATAATCTTCTCAGGTGAAACTCATTCTGTAGGAAAACAGAAATGATAGGACGAGAAGATTCGCCTACAGATGGTAATGTTCAACGTCTTGCTGATATTTTTAAGCACTTACGAAAGAGCGTCCAACTGTACGGGGAAAAGGGTCATTTCTGCCATATTGTTTACAGGGCCCAATGGGAAACAGGTTTTAAAGATATAAATTACCACTTCTGATATCTATTCTATTCTATTCATATTTATCAACATGTGCATGTGTGGGCACGCAGGCGTGTGTGCATGAACCCTTACCGTAAAATGATTGATGATCTAGTCCTTTATGCACAGTAATTTCAATCTTCATTGCTTCGTTAGTATAACCACGTACCACTCTATATCATTCTAAAAAATATCTTAACACACTCACGCCCCCTACCCATATGAATCTAGTGTGTCTAGCCACACTGAAGAATTATGATATAACGAAACAGTCTGTCTGTGGATGACAATATATATATATATATATATATATATATATATAACGAAACATTGATTTAGAGGTCCTAGGTTAATTAGCTTTACGCTTATGTTTTCTATTCCTTTTTTTCCCCTCCTGATGTTAATTTCGCCTTTCTCCAAAACTGATTTTCATTTCAAACTCCTTCCTTATTGCTCGCCTTCTTATCGCACTGTTACGCACACAATACGCGCACCTACATTAACTTCCTGCTTTTACCCGACGCAATTTCCCTCTGAATAAACAAACTGTTTCTCCTTTTGGTCGCTTCTCGCTTTTTCTTGCCAACTCAATAGTCGAAGAAAACAAGGAAATCTGAATGACTTGTCTAATTAATCTTGACAGACACCAAGCCTTTCCCGAACAAAATCTGAGTTAAGTAGAATTCTCACAGTTTTTTCTTCTTTACACTTACTTCAAATGGCTTCCGAATGTCGCTAACAACAAATTTTTTTTCTTTCTAGAATCAGAGAATGAAAAATAAATAAATGAATCACAAATCGACGATAATTCGGCCTGCAGCAGCAATACCATTCATTAAACTTATTTCTTCGACTAGATATTGCAAAAAACATCTAATAGTTATCATGTCAGAAGTTTTCGAGAAGTTCCAATCGTGAACATTTAGAAAATTCCCCAAAAAGGCAAAATAATTTTACTATTTTTTTTCCTTTTTATCTTCAAAATCTGATTTTTCTCTTTGACAGATTTTTTAGGCATTGGTCTTTGACTAATTCTGGGGGGGTGTAATCGTTGAACGGCTGGATTGCGGAATTGTAGTACGCGAGTTCCAATTCCAATCGCGCTATTTTGTTCACTTTTGAACAAATACCCTTGGGAAAGGCATGAACCCTCTTTTCCTCCCATCTCTCTGTTAAATAGTACCACTACTGTCCTTCTAAAAGGATGGATTTGGCATTGAATAACCCACGAAATTTGATATGCCATTAAATAACAAACAAATTGACTAATTCTATTTTTCGTTTAACTTTACTCAAATCCATTAATAAAAACAAATACGAAATGTTTTCAACCGCTCAAAAAACGTGCTTCTAAAATCTTTTTATTCTTCTCAACAAAGTCAATTAGCTAAATAATACTAATAACACATGCCCGTAAAAATGAATCATCAGAAGTTGTATTAATTATATAGTAGATGCACAAAATCTAAACTTCTTTTCTCTCAATGTTTGGTTGATGAAACTCGTTACAATTAACAACTTGAAAATTTCGAGACATCTTTTTTAAACTTTTGAACATTAAGGGACAGTTTACTGCTTGTAAGATCAGTGAAAGTTGGGGACTGTAAATATTGTAATATCAAGAATAAAACAAACAATAAGAGAGAAAAGTTGAAAAATAGATTGGCAAAAAGAAAGGAAGGAAAATTCAAGAGATCAAAATGTTATAAAAGATGCAATGAAACATCGAATAGATTGAGAGTTTGACGGAGAGAAAAAGAAAATCAGACAGATATGCATATATGAACAATGGAAAAAGAAAAGGTAAAATGAGAAATAAGACGAGAGAGAGGGGGGGGGGGTTGAAGACGAAAGAGATAAATGAATGACAATAAGGAAGTTGATTAAAGAAATTGACCCCATAAAAAATACAGATGGTAACGACTTAATAAGAATACAACGAACAAATAAAAGTGAATTTTTTTTCTGCCTTAATGCATCGAACTCGTGTACTGATTGTTTAATCTCTTATTGAAATTCTTTCTTCACATTGCATTCTGGGATACTATTGTGTTTTAATCGAGCTAAGTTTTCTAGTTGAAAGAATATTCGAATGTTTCAAAGACTTCTGATGTCAAGTTGTTTTGTTATTGCCAATCCGTTACAACTTTAACATTTCATTTCACTCTAAAGAGAACAAATACACACTCATATAACATTCAAATACACACACATATAAACATACACATACACACACATATAAACATACACATACGCACATAAAATTAAGTATAGATGCATAAGAACAAAGAAATCTCCTTATTCATCTTTTCTTGTTCAAAAAGAAATTGGACTTTTTCAGGAATAAATTTATTGATTTTCAAACAATGTAATGAGATTTGATTCTTTTAAAATATTTCACTCCACTGCTAACAAACAATTTACAGCAATTTTTCAAGTGTCGGAATGTGTTCCATATAATGTTTTGAGGGACAGTAGGTCCCACTGATCATTACTTTCTTTCACTTATATTGCTTTTTAGTGCGATCGTGGGGTAATGGTTATCGTTATAAGAAAAGGATACAGTGATTCGTGTTCAAATCCTAGACGAGGTTGTTTGCATTTTCGCATAGAGCTAATATTTTTGGAACAGGCATGCATCCAACCACTCTCACACCGATAATGGGTAAATAGTATACCAACCGCGATAGGAAAATAAAAACTCTTAATTCAAACCAGTTAAACTCCACTTAAAGACTGACCTTTTGTCACATCCTGCTCGTGTACAGGTGCTGGATAAATACATATATATATATATATATATATATATATATATATATATATATATATATATATATATATCGAAAGAATTGAGCAATCTGGTAACCGATAGGGTATAAAAATGTAAGCAAAACGGACGCTGCGGCTGTTACTACATGAATACCTTAAAAATTCCCTTAGCCAACGTCGTCCGCTTGTTGGCCGAGTGGTCTGAGACTTAGTCTAACGTAAAGTTGGATGGGTTTCGATCCCGGCTTCGAGCGTCCTGCGTTTCTAGCCACACTGAAGAGTTCTGATAGAACGAAACGGTCTGTCAATGGATGACTATATATATATGCGTATAAAAGTGACGAAAATTTAGATTGGATTTCAGCTTTGAGGACAAACAATTCGCTGTAGATGAATCTGGAAAATACAGTGATGTTGTCTCATACTTTGGCAAAATTTCATGTCTCTAAGAAGAGACAAATGAAAAACAAAATATTGCTCTATCTATTGCATCAGCTGACACGTCACTCTTTATATGTAAATTTTAGTTGACTTGGTTTCTTTGTTCAACGGCATATCAACTTTCGTGGGTTTTTAATGCCAAATTCATCTTTGTAGAAGAACAGTAGTAGTAATATTTAACACATAGCTGGGGGGAAGGATAAGGGTGGTTCATAACTTTCCCAAGGGGCATTAATCCAAAAGTGAATGTTATTGTGAGACTAAAGTTCAAACTCGCTGACTATAAAGTCGCTATTCAACACTTTAACCACTACGCCACAGGAACTCCCCCTCCGTAAATTTTGGATGAGACATGTGGCAACGTGTTCTGTTCCAAACAACTTCTTGTTTTAAGTTCCCGCAACTTTATTCATTTTTGTTTAATTTGATTCAATTTCTAAATTTCAAACTACATAACTATATTATATACTGAAACACGTGGGAAAAGCCCACTTGAGCAATTATTGGCCAAAGATAACTGGCAACTGATAATAATTCTCTACTATTCAAATGTAAAATCGGTTATCACCTTGTTTTGTTTTTTTTGCTTTTTTATTTTTTGTTTTAGTTTTTTTCGTCAGCGATAGCGGTTACTCACAAACCCTGACCTTTTTGCTTTTTGACCAGATTTACTGACCAAATTTGGCCGTCACACATGTCGTGCAATGATCTTCCGTGAAAGTCTCCATAAGGATAATTCTGAGAACTCCCAGATAATCCAATTAACGCACCGTAAATTGCTGATTTTCTCTTACTGAAACACGCATACGTTCAGCATTTTCCGATTTGTTAAAAATCTCCGAAAATATGAATCGCTCGCGACAGATTTTCACATCAAGTTTAAATTGTTGGTTCCAAAGAATTTATCTGCGTTTCGACCTTTGTATTTTCTCTGAAAGTCTTCATTATTTGAATATTTTCCGTCGGCGAATATCAAAACTTCTAACAAAACATTATGTTATTTACGCTATTTGCACTTCCTGGTTCCAATATTTCGGCTTCTGTATCCTCCGGCTTTCTTCGAGTGTCTTTTGCTGATGTCAGTAACCTTCAGATAATTTTGGAACCGAACCCTTAATTCAATCCCCGAGGAAAGACGGTTCTCATTCCGTTGTTCATGCTTTTGGATATCTCGTATCTCTTATATTCGGCTTCTTAGTTTTTTCATCCTTGTAATGTTGCTTTTCTTTACACTGAATTTGAGCCCAAGGACTGAACTCACGACCTTTAGGTTGACCCCCAGCTAGATCATAACCAACACCTTTATTGGAGGTGCCCGTTGTGTAATGGTTATCGTCGTAGGAAATGGACACAGCGACTCGAGTTCAAATCCGAGAAGAAAATGATTGCATTTCACATAGCACTAATTTCCTTGGGGAAGGTATGAATCCAGTTATTCTCCTTCCAGCTATGGGTAAATAGTAGGACAGACTGGGTTCTTCAGCCTTGGTGAAGCAACTAGTCTACGAGAAGGAAAACTCTGAATTCAGACCTGTTAAACACCGCTTAAAAATTGACCTTGTGTCATATCCTGCCCGAGCGGAGGGGTTAGGTAAATAGGATAACCAACGCCTTTATTTAGGAACAAAAAAGAAAGAAGGAACAAAAAGGAAAGAAGGAACAGAAAGGAAAGAAAGAACAAAAAAGAAAGAAGGAACAAAAAAGAAAGAAGGAATAGAATGGAAAGAAGGAGCAGAAAAGAAAGAAGAAACAAAAAGGAAAAAAGGAAGAAAAAAGAAAGAAGGAACAGAAAAGACAGAAGGAATAGAAAGGAAAGGTGGAGTAGAAAAGAAAGAAGTAACAAAACAGAAAGAAGGAACAGAAGAGACAGAAGGAGCAGAAAAGAAAGAATGAACAAAAAAGAAAGCAGAAGCAGAAAGAAGAAACAGAAAGGAAAGAATGAGCAGAGAAGAAAGAAGGAAACGAAAAGAAAGAAGGAATCTTAGCAATAAGAAAGATAATGTTTTCTGGTTTTAAAAAATAAATGATTAAGAAATGAATGAACGAAATTGAATCCACTGAAAAGAATAAACAGTAAATTATTATAATGCACAAATAAAAAGGGTTAAACAAAATCATAGAAAAACTAAATGCATAGAAAACTCAAAGAAATGGCCCAAATGATTTTGTTCACTAAGCAAATCCTTAATTGAATGTGGATCGATTATCAACAAAATAAGCAAATATCTGATCATAGTTTTTCTTTTCTTGCTTCTTTTCAGTTTTTTTATTTTTTTATTTCTAAATTTTCTAACTGCTTATTCTGAACCTCCATGCCAAAATTTTTCTTTTACCTTGATAAAATCCTAAATCCTAAAGGCAACACTTCGGTTTAAAAACAAATAAAAGATCAACCGACATTTTATCTCGTAAGACATTTTAGAATCCCGGAATATATGTGATTTCGCTCGTCAGTAACATTACAAAGTTTTGTTTGTTTGTTTGTTTGTTTGTTTGAAATCTTCAACTGATTTTAAGATTCATGAATTAACACCAATGGCGAATTATAATATAATTAACTCCCTTGTTATTCTCTCTCTCTCTCTCTCTCTCTCTCTCTCTCTCTCTCTCTCTCTCACTCACTCTCTCTCTCTCTCTCTCTCTCACGCTCTCTTTCTCGCTCTCTCGCTCTTTCTCTTGTTCTCTCTCTCTCTCACTCTCTCTCTCTCTCACACTCTCTCTCGCTTTCTCTCTCGCTCTCTCACTCTCTCTCGCTTTCTCTCTCGCTCTCTCACTCACTCTCTCTCTCTCGCTTTCCCTCTTTCTCTCTCAAACACACATACACGCGCACAACCTACTCACTTTTTGTCGATGATAAACTTATTCATCGCCATATTTATAATGATCTTTGCGTGACACAAAGTTAAATGAACGAAATGTAAAAAAGAAAATTATGTTGCATCAATATTTCAGATGAGGAGAGTGACATAAAAACTCGCTGTTTTAAACCGGAACTTCGATTTGACTTCCATCATTACCCACAAATACTTCAGCTTAATTTAGAGTTACAGGTGAGGAATCATCCGATACTTTATCTATCGAAGACATATCACCCCAGGAGATTCACCAGGGAATTATGGTACCATCTATGAACGTTGCCTCTTTCTAAAAATGGTTTTTAAAATAATCAGTAGAGAATATGGATAATATCACCTATTATATGAACGATGGGTGATATTGTCCATTTTCTTAACTGCGACTGTCTCATAAGTTTCAAAGTTCTGGAGAAGAAGAAATTGAAGTTAAAAATCTCAAATTTTCAAACACACACACACACATATATATGTAATTTAGTTGTATAAATAAAGTGTTCAATATCGGTGATAGAGCATATATATATATATATATGTGTGTGTGTGTGTGTGTGTGTGTGTGTGTGTGTGTGTTGGTTAGGCAGCAGTCTTTCATTTAAGAATGTTTGATTAAATAATAAAGACACATTTTGTCTATATAACTTAGGATCCTTTCAAGTTCCCTGTCAAGTTTTTTGGTTTTAAGTTGGAGTTGGTAGATGAATTTATTGAAATTGATGATGACTTATGAAAAGTTCGAAAACGCTCAGGACAATTTAGGTAAATTCATCAACAAACTCCAACCTAAAACGAAAATATTTGTAAGGAAACTTGAAAGGATCCTAATAAGATTATATAGACAAAATGTGTCTTTATTATTTAATCAAACATGCATATACAAGTATATATATTTATAGCATATATATTTATATATATATATTGGGAAATAATTTTGCAGGCCAATAATTTTGGTAATTCTTGTTGAAATAACCTCAAATTTTCACAGGATGTATAGAAACAAGATTTTATATTTAATGGAAGATAGTACGTTCTTATCTCAATGAGAATTTGCGAGAGAGATGGATCTGGTAGCGTGGATATGAAGACAATTTTTTGACGAAATGTCACCGCGGTCACCCGACTTATCCCCATATAATTTCTTTTTATGGGGATTTGTGATAAGACTGGTCTATGCCCCCCTCCACTGTTCCTGCTAGTATTGATAAATTCAAGTAGAGAATTAGTTCTGCACCGGAGACATACTACAGCGTGTTTGGCAAGAGTTTAACTACCGACTTGACTTGTGCTGTGTCACAGGCGGTACACTTATTGAACACTTATAAAATCGGTCCCAGGGTAAACTTATGATGTCCAACACCTGAACACTTCAGTTTCATTGAGCTAGACTTAGTAATTTTATCACTTTCTCCCTTTTATGTACAAATATGATTTAGGAAAGCGTTGACACTTAACTAACACCGCTTAATCACAGTCAGTTTCTCACCTGTGTGATCATCACAGCAGAATTTTTGATCTGATATTCACATAGGTAAGAAATGGACAATAATCAAGCCCGTTGATTCTGTGTCAACGCTATCCTAATAAATTATATACATGATGGCTGTCGTCTCGGTTTCGAGCGTGACCACCTCCTTTGTCTCGTGTCCTCCCCCCTCCCCAACTCCCCCTAAAATTCTATGTGTTCGTTGTTGACTCTTCAGGTCAGCCAAGCTGCGACAGATTTTACCACAGAATTGGCACAACCGTTCAGTCTTGCTTGCAGTGACATTATTTGGGTGCAAGATAGATTTTGCACATTTACGCAGATGGCTTTTGAGACCAGCAAGAGATAGGCACAATTTTCCGTGTATGTCACAGATAGCGTGGTGACTTTGTGGACCTGGAGCGAATCAGACGTTTATAAGCGCTGTACTGCATACGGCTATTCTCAAAGGATTCTATGCTTCCGTGAATCAGTTTCCGCCACGAACTTCTATCTAAAGCCATTTTTCCCATTGGTCCACAGTTAGTCCAGATTGTTTCAGGTAATATTTTATTATGTCCTTAAATCTTTTCTTCGGTTTTAATGCACTTCTCTTTCCTTCCCACATTTCACCATAGAATAATTGTCTTGGCAGACGGCCGTCATCCATACGCCCAATGTGACCAACCCATCGGAGACAACTTTTCATTACCATCGACTGGATGCTTGGTAGCCCTGCTTTCCCTAATACTTCTGTATCTGAAACATGGGACTGCCATTTGATATGAAGTATCTGTCTCAGGCACCGTTGATGGAAACCCTCAAGAAGTTGGTGTTCATAGAGTGTCCAAGTCTCGCTTGCATACAGGAGGGCCGTCAAAACACATACTTTATACACAATGATTTTCGTAAGTAACTTGATACCAAGCAGGGACCATATGCGATTATTAAGTGCTGATAAAGACAGAGACGCCCTTTCAATACGGAAGGAGATTTTCCTGTCGAGGCTGCATCCCTCAGAGAGGGTACTGCCTAGATATACAAAAGAGTGCACTACATCTAATTTGTTACCTACAACGAAGATATTTGGTTCTATATAAGGCGATCCGGATGCTGGATCGTACATGACAACTGCCTTTTTTAGGTTGATCTTTAGACCAAATGAGTTACTTGCAGATAAAAAATGGTTCATGAAGTATTGCAACTCATATTCAGAATGTGCAACAATATCACAGTCATCCGCATAGAGCAGCTCCCTCACCAATGAAGAAGAGACTTTTCTTTGAGAGAGTAGTCTATGGACATTGAAAACACTGCCAGATGTCCGATATCTGACGTAGATACCATCAGAGTTTTCATAAAAGGCTACGAGAAAGACAATGGCAAAGTAGATATTGAATAACATAGGTGCAGAAATGTCACCCTGTTTGATCCCATTGTTGATAGATATTTCCTCAGATAGAGTGCCGTTGGAACTAACTCTGGCTTTCATTCCATTGTGAAGAGAACGAATCAGACCCACAAATCTCTCAAGCAGCCCAACTTCAGTAAGATCTTCCAAAGAGTTGATCTGTTGACAGTATCAAAAGCCTTTGATAAGTCAATGAAACATTGGTACAATGGAAGATTCTGTTCTTTGCACTTCTGCTGCAATTGCCGAACACTGTAAATCATATCCACAGTCCCACGGCTTGCATGTAAACCGCACTGTGATTCTGGTAGAATTCCATTGACAATTGTACGGACTAATCTATTTAAAATTATCCTTGAAAACAATTTTCCAACAATAGATAGCCGAGATATGCCCCTAAAATTGCTGCAGTCCGACTTCGAACCCTTCTTATACAAAGACACAAGTATCACGTCTCTCCAGTCTTGAGGTACTTCACTTTCCCATACACTTTGGATGACTTGCTCCAGGAGATCAATCATTTTCTCACCGCCATTCTTTAGAATCTCTGCTGTTATGCCATCCATTCCTGGCGCTTTTTTGTTGTTCATTTGACTGACAGAAGCTTTTATCTCACCTCTAGAAGGTATTTCATCAGGAGCCATGATTGAATCATGTTGCTTAGTGAGATCCAATACTGATTCGTCAACGACTGGATGGTGATTAAGGAGTTCGCTATAATGTTCACACCATCGGTTCTTTATATATTCTGGTCGTCTCAAGGTGGCACCATCTTTTGATTTCAGGGTAGCAAAAACTGACTGCTCCGGCCCATAGAGCTCTTTGATTATTTGGTAGAACAATCTCGAGTTTTTGCTGTGTGCTGCAAATTGTGCTTCTTCTGCCTTCTTGAGCCACCACTGGTTTTGTATTTCGCGCATACGCCTTTGTGCCACTTTTTGAAAATCCTTGTATGTTTTGTAGCTTCCATTTTTGCTTCGTTGGACAGATTTGTTGACAAGGTTTTTCAGAAAAGATTGTGTTTTGTTTCAAGGAGTGCATCAATTTCCTCATCATTTTCTGCAAACCAGTCTTGGCACTTCCTTTTCCGAAATCCTAAAGTGTCTTGAGCAGCAGAAAGTACCTTCACCTTAAAATCCTCCCATAAATTTGTTCCATCCAGTTCAGTAGGGGTAAGTGCATTCTGAAAGATGTTCTTTGTTTCTGGAAGACGAGAAAACTTTGAAACCTCAAGCTTTTTCGCACGTGGTGTAGTGGTATGTCGTGCTTTGGGGCGAATTTTGAGTTCCATTTTGGCTATTACCAGGTGATGGTCTGTCCAGCATTCAGCGCCTCTCATAGCTCGAACCTGGTACAGGTCTTGTAGATCACGCCGGCGAACAATAATCTATCATATGCCAGTGTCTACATCGTGGGTGTTGCCATGTACCTTTGTATTTGTTTTTTTGACGAAACATGTTTCCAATGATGAGATTGTGCTCTTTGCAAAATTGCAAAAGCTGAAGGCCATTGCTGTTTGCCTTTCCCAAACCATGTGACCCTAAACATTTCCAAGTTTAAGAATCCCTCCCTACTCTCGCATTCAAATCACCCAGTAGAATGATCTTATCATCAGGAATATTGAGAAATAGTTGTCTATCTCATCATATAAGGAAAGTATGTTTGTTTCAGGGGAGTCCATGGTTGGGGCATAAACTGACACGATTGTGACAAAACGGTTTTGTCACAGAGGGAGACGAAAAGAAATAATATGTTCTGATGTACCAAATAGAAGTTCCTGCAAGTTTTTTGAGTGGGAGGATTTGATGGCAAAACCTACACCGTATTCTCTCGCTTCATCAGCAGATTTTCCCTTCCAAAAGAAAGTTTAACCGGAGCCTGTTTCTGTGAGTTGACCAACATCATCAAGGCGTGTCTCAGAGAGACCGGCAATGTCAATATCATACAGAGAAAGCTCTCTGGCAAACAGAGCAGTTCTGCGGTGTGACCTTTCAGACAACTCCTTGTCAAGTAATGTTCGTACATTCCAGCATGCAACTTTCATGCCAACGGAGGTGGAAAACCGATTTGTATGCTTATCATTTCTTGATAATGCCGATTTATTGTCCTTAATATTGTTACCACTAAATGAACAATCCGCCAGTCGCGGCTACTGGCCAGATTATGAGGCAAAGCATTTGTTTGGGATATCTTTTCTAATCTCCACACGAAGCAATCAGTACTCCCCTAGAAAGGCTGCTTTGATACCCTTAACTCCACCGAATTATGCCTTTTGCTTCGATTAGACAATTAAAGCGATGTTAAGATAAGTTAAGAGTCACCACTGTGCACAGTTCGAGCTACATAATTCCAGTTTGTTAGACCTGTATGCGTCGCCAAAACATGTATCACCAGTGGACTTGGGACTTTAGATTGAGTGATACTTGTAAGAATGCATCACAAGAGAAACCCCCCGCCAAAAAAAGAGGTCAAGGAGGTACCTGTGCGTGAGTTTATTTTTTGTGAGTTGCACTTGCACAGCACGCAATCCACTTTCCGAGTGTGGTATAGTTTTCAAATGGCACAAAAAATGGGACGATTGGTCCACACCAGATACTCAGGTTTGATATTTAGAGTTTTCCAAATATATATATATATATATATATACATATTTGGAGTTTTCCAAATATACATACATACATATATATATATGCATATATACATACATACATACATACATGCATACATAAATATAAGTAAAGTTGGCGACCGTGGTCGATGGGGGACCAGAAGGCTCCCTTTTCAATAGCTACTACACCGAGGTGTAGGGGAGGGCGCTACTCCTTTCCCTGGATTACTCCACTTTGCTCTTGATACGTACCTTATATTGTTGAGTGTTAAGCAAGGAGGTATCAAGTACAATTTTTAAAGTCTTTGGTATGACGCGATCTGGGATTGAGCCCAGGTCTCCCAGACCATTGGTGAACACTCTACCCACTGGGGCAATGAGCCGGTATATATATATATATATATATATATATATATATAAAGGAAATTTACTTGTAGCCATGGTTATGTTAATCTTGTTGACAATTGTTCGTAATATAAACTTAGTAAATTTCTACTCGCATGTAATTTTCCTGATCGATTAGCCTTGTTGCAATTTATACTTGTTTGTCTTCAAGTTTCTAAAGACATGAAGCATCCCCGTCGTAAATCCAGTTCCAACATGCTGTACTAAATCGCCGATTTTCTTACTCTGACTGATCGCAGTCTTTTAACTCAATATACCCCTATCAAGCGAGAACGAAAGAAAAGAACAAGAAGAAAATCCTTCAATTGATCAACCTGAAAGCACTCAACTCAAAAGAAGTTTATTTTATTTTCACTTTGAATTCTTGACTCGTGAAGACTGTGTTTGCTCTTTCGAGCTGACCTGAATAACTTATTAATGCTTAATGCCACGCCTACCAACGTGGTTCTCATACGAAATAAGGTCAGCGGTATTAAGAAAAAGCGAAAGTGAAAATAGAAAATAAAGAGATGCCAAAGAACCGTTCCGTGGCCCACGCTCAGTTTCTGTTCTTCGAAAAAGAAGCGAGCGTGACCAAAATTTTGACCAAATTACAGCCATCCTTAATTGGCTGTCGACCTCTTCACAAAGCAATGATTTCGATTTGTTTTTTGCTGACACTTAAATTTTTTTTTCAAATAAATCCCTGTGCATGTAAGAAAGATGAGAAGTCTTCAATATGCAGGTCCCTGATCATGCATACATTATATATACTTGCATGTACCCCAACACACACACACACACACACACACACACACACACACACACACACACACACACACACACACACACACACAATGTCGATGACTTCAGAAACTGTGAATTGGCTTAGATAGAAATAAGTTTTTATTTTCTTTCTTTTCCTCCTCTGTTATTTTAACTTTCTGCTTATTTCTTAATTTCTTTGCTTTCTTTTTCTTTCTTTTCATTCTTTTTCTTTCTTATTTTTCTTTCCTTTTTTACATATTTTTTATTCTTTTACTTTTTTGTTCTTTCTTCTTTCCCTTGTTTTTACTTTCTTTCTTTCTTTCTATCATCTGTATTCATTCTTTCCATCTTTCTATTTTTCTTTCTTTCTTTGATTTTTCCTTTTTTTTTTCTTTATTTCATTACATATTCTTCTTTCTTTCTTTCTTTCTTTCTTTCTTTCTATTTGCAAAGCTTTGTTTATTTCAACCATATGAGAACAAAATACCTTTGGGAAGAAGATATTGTTCCATCAGTCTTTAATTTGGGAAGCACATGTCTGTCTTTCTGCTTTGAAAATTATTTTTGATAGGCGCTTGAACTAGCTATGATAAAAATACAAAACCATCTCAGCCACAAGGAATATATTAGTAAGATATGTGACAAGTGTGTAGCACCCAATGAGAATCAAACTCGCTGCAATAGTAATAGTCTCTCTTCCATTGCTCGTCGAATTTTTTTTTATTTTTTTTTTTAATTTCTTTTATTATCATTCTTTTAATTTCTTTGCTCGTCTCTATCTTTTTTTTGGTATTTTTTGTCTTTTTTTTTTCTTTAGGTTTAATGACATTTTATCTCTTTTCAGGTTTGGTTTGGTTTCTTTGTGTAATGATATGTCAACTTTTATGGGTTATTTAATGCCAAAGCCATGCTTGTATCAGTGAAACTATTTGACTCATAACTGAAGAAAATAAGAAAGTTCAATAACTTTCCCAAATGTATGGGTACGAAAAGGAACATAATAACGCAACTGGAGTTCGAACTCGCTAACTTCGAGGCCACAGTATAGCTTGTTAGCCGCTACACCCCAAGAACTTTCCCTTCTTCCTTTTATTTCCCCCCCCCCTTTTATTTCCTATAATAAATATAAATATTACTTCCTGCGCTTCAAGGATAAAAGATTAATAGAATAGTGGGGCGAAAGACTGCAACATTCACTTCCAACTATACCGACTCAATCAACTCAATCTAGCCGCTTCAGTCGTTGCCAGGCATATTATAAATAAGCTAATTCACGTTGCTCTAATATAGAGTACAATGATCGGGGGGGTCAGTTCTTTGTCCATAATACTAATGGCAGCCAATCAACCTTCAATAATAACAACTGTATTTTAGGAGATTTTTACCATTCATTTAGAAAAACTGTTGTTTCACTTTCATAAAATACGGTAAATTGCGATGGATAAGTCGACTTGACATATAAGTCGACCCCCAAAATCTGGGTTCGACCTCTACCTCCTGCGTAGGTCGACCCTCAAACACACTGTAGCTTACTGTAACGTAATGGTTAGTGTGTACAATCAGTGCATCAGTTGTTGGAAACTCTAAGTGAGATAAAGCGTTAACGTAATAATTTATTTTACAGTTCAATTATTTCATACTAATATCTGTGTTGATTTGTTTGATATGTTCATTCGAGTCTATTAGAGTTATGGAAAGGAGTGTATATCATTTGTTAGGAGTATTGTTCCACCGGTTGTCTACTCTGTCGTCAAAGGCTTGGATTGACTGTAAAAGTTGACCCTTAGTTTTGTAGAGATTTTTTCAGGCTTGAAAGCTCAAATTGTACGTTGCAAATTACAGCAAGTTATCTTAATAATTCAAAGCTAGAAATATTCCTAAATATATTTCCTCTCCAACTATTAACCCATCTCTCTATCACTATTATCTTTTCCGCTCACCATTGATCATCTCTCTCTCTCTCTCTCTCTCTCTCTCTCTCTCTCTCTCTCTCTCTCTTACCTTTATCCCCTCACTCATTTTACCATACTCTCCTTCTTTCTCTTCATCTTCCCTCCTCTCTTTATTTCATTATCAGGCCTTCTCTCTATGGGTTTCTTTTATTGAGTAAGGATGTTTTTGTTTCATGTTACCTCGTTTTTCCCAAACTGTTATTGACTCCCAGGAACTCTACATTTGGTTCTTGGTATATTAGAGAAAAATGGAAATAAATCCGACGGTAAATGAATATGAAAATATGCAAAAGCAAAATATTCAAAGGATGAATTTATTCATGTATGGTAATATGCCAACGTTTAACGTTCAGGTTTTTGTCAAACCATTATTAGGGCCATGTTAGAATGTAATGTTATAAATGATTTTTGGATGATGCATTTTATAATCTTTCTTAAGGTGGTTAAACAAAAAACGCGAACTTTAAATGTTGACATAGTATTATTCATAGATAAATACATCCTTTGAATATTTTGTTTTTTCCCATATATATATATATATATATATATCACAACTTTTGGTATTGTAAAGGGATGAATGCCAAGCAAATTTCTTCAGATGTTTTTACTTTGAAAATTATCCTTTACCAGATGCCATACGCCCATATCCTTGTGTCAGACAAAACCAGTTTTGTAAATATCGACAGAAAATGACGTGTATAAAAAATACAGGAAAAACTCGGTTTGATCACGTGATTCAGCAACAAGATTGATTCTCTCCTTCCCCTTCTCTCTGTCTCTGTCTCTGTCTCTGTCTCACACACACACACATTTACTCACACACAGAGGCTTTGCTTTTTGCTCCTCCCTTTCTTTCTTGTTTTTTCTTCGTTAACTCACTTTCTTTCTTTTTCTTCCTTCCATTTGTTTTTCCTTCTTTAACCCCCTCCTCTCTCCTTTTTTTTCTCTCTCTCGATCTACGATATTCCGTCTCTTGGGGGCTTTCGGCCTGTCCCGTTGTTGCACACATACTCATAAAATCAATACGTTCAGCCTGGTCACAGATCAATGCCAGTGTTGACTCGGCTCAATCCTTCCGCTGTCGACCACAGAAAAATGACCTTTCATCTTGGATGAATGCGCCAACGAAAAATAGGCCTTGCCGCCATTTCTGACAAATTCGTCCGTTCCTTTGTCTCCAACGTTCACTCACTTTCCCTTCCTTTTCCCCCACCTCTCTCTCCCTCTCTCTCTCTCTCTTTCTCTCTTAGCCTTACTCTCTATATCTATCTTTCCTATTTCTTACCTCTTCAGTGTATTTCTTCACTCTCTTTCATAAACACTCCCATTGTTTCTAGATTCTTTATTGTAGGGCTTCATAGATTTCCATCCTCTCTAGAAATTTGTTACCAATTTTTGTTTCGCGAAAAATGTGTCCGTGTTAATCATTTAAACACCAATCACTTTTCCACTAAATCCCACATTTTTGTATCGATGTGTATGCGCAGTGGTCTATATATCTGTCTATGATTTTGTATCTACGGCTGTGGTTCCTCATCTATATATTTGTGCATGAGTGTGTATGTCTGTCTGTCTGTCTGTCTGTCTGTCTGTCTCTCTCTCTCTCTCTCTCTCTGTCTGTCTCTCTCTCTCTCTCTCTCTCAGCATATGTGTGTGTGTGTGTGTGTGATTATGCATGTATGTATATATCTATTTGTAACTGCAAAAATATTAAATTTCAGTATTAATGACTTGTTATTTTATTGTTGTTCAATATCAACCTCTTCCTCTTTCCACTCTTCTCCACTCCTCCTACTCCTTCTTCTCTTCCTCCTTCTTCTTATTCTTCTCTTTTTGCATCATCATCATCATCATTTTTCCTTTTCTCCTTGGGAGTTTTTCACATCAACGTTAGTTGATGGTCTTCCACTGGAGTTTGAGGTTCAGCATGTCTCCTCATACCTCCAGGACTCTTCTCAGTATTCTAGTCGATCTCAAAATTCAAATTGTTCTCTTATTTCCAAGTCCAGTCACTTTATTAATATTTTTGCTGACTGTACCAAGAGCACCAATTACAATTTTTTTTTCAATTCCCTAACAAGTCCACAATTTTGCAAATTCTATTTTTTTAGCTGATTATAATAAGTTCTGGTCGTCTGGCCAAGATTAGGTGATCGTTTGTATCTCAAAATCCCATAGGAGTTTGTGTGCCTCATTCTCCTGGACATATGCTGGGTTGTGCATGTACCATTTGTTCGTAAGGTCAAATTTAAATTTCTTGCAAAATTCCCAGTGGATTACTTTTCCCACCCAGTCGTGTCTAGTCTTATATTCCTTCTGTGCTGATTTGCTGCATTCGCTTATTATGTGACTGATGGTTTAGTCTCTATCATTACATAACCTACATTTGTTGTTTTGTTTTGTTGCATCAAATCTATTCTTACTTTGATATGATTGGTTCTTATAGCGTTGTTTTGTGCTGCTATTGGAAGAGATTCAGTTTCTCTTTTTAAGACTTCCCTTTCTTAGTCACGTCCACGTTTTCTCGTGTGAGATGTTGCTTATTAGTCGCTTAAAACGTCTATACAGTTGTTTTTCTTCCCATTTTTGTTATCTTGTTATTGTCATTCTGTTGGTCCTCGTGTTGTCAGTATTGTTTCTGGTGGCTGTAATCAGTCTTTCTCTGCGTATTATCATTTTTATATTCCTCCTTGTGAGTTTTTATATTTCTCCTTGTGAGTTTTTATATTCCTGCTTGTGTATTTTTCACACCAGCAAACGCTGATGGTCTTTCATTGAAGTCTGAGTGACAGCAAGTCTCCTCAGGTCTCCAGGACTCTTCTCAGTATTCTGGCTGATCTCAACAATGCTGTAATCTGGATGATGTTGGCTCATCCTATGTTTATTATTATTATTATTTGATAGGTTTTCATACCAGCGTAAACTGATGGTTTTCCACCGGAGTTTGATTGACAGCAAGTCTCCTCAAGTCTCTCGGACTCTTTTTCGTATTCTGGTCGATCTCAACAATGGTGTAGTTTGGATGGTCTCCCCTCATCCTTTTATTCTCAAGTTCTCCAGTTCCTGTACCAATCCTTTGGTGACTGTTCCGAGGGCACCAATAACAATTCGTATCACCGTCACTCTCATGTTCCATGTTTTTTTTTACTTCCCTATCAAGATCTAGGTTCTATATTATTATTATTATTATTATTATTATTATTATTATTATTATTATTATTTCCGGAACTGCTGAATGAGAAGTAAAATAGTGGAAATGAAACCTTCAATTCCACCTGCATCAACTTTTCCCAAAAGACGTCCAGTTTTTTTTTTCTTTCTTATTCTTTCCTTCCTCACCGTCTACTCTCCTTTCCACTCCTCCTCCTCCTCCTCCTCCTCCTCCTCACCAAACCCATATCTGAAAACATACTTCTGTTTTCCAGATTGAACTGGAAACTTTTTTGGTCACTTTCTATTTTATCAATTTCACCTCATTTTTTATTACTACAAAACCTTTCTCCTACCTCACCCTTAATTCAAACTAGAATTTAAAAAAGAATGTTTTTAAGCATATACAGCTGGGGGAACTGTAGAATAGACCGACTACATCTTTACGGGGGTGGTGATCTTCCCATTAACGAGTTTCTTGGATATGACATTAAACAATCTAATTGTGAGTTTCCTGGCGTGAAGATTTGGGGAATATGAAACACCTCTTCATTGGCATTACACTCAGGTCCACTCTGACCGACAGTATTACTACCAGTTAGAGTTCTATCTATGGGACAAATTGAACTGTTTTATCAATTGCTATACTTAAAATCATTTAACTGTGTGCACACAAAATCATAAAGATTAAATTGAATCATTAGTTTTTGATAGTATTACTTGAAACAATTTGACTGTGTGCAAAAAAAAAAAGGTGATGAATATTAGATGTAACTATAAATGCTAAATAACAACAATTGAAACCATTTAACCATCTGCAACAAAATGAACAGCGGATCATTTAAAAATGTTCCGTAAAAATCTATTCACGCACAAACTATATATATATCTATCAATCAATCAATATATATATATATATATATATTTATATATATCGGTGTGGGACTCCCTGCTGATTCGTTGAGGTGTGTAGGAGAATTCCGACTCGCAATTTAAGTTACTTTTGTAATTGGCTCCACTCGTGTTGAGCACTCTTGTAATTGTAGCATTGCAGCGTTTTACGGTAGGTTTTATTTTCTTTTGACCAACTGACTGCATATCTCTTGATTTTTTTCAACTGGTGTGACGGAGTTGGCCTTTTCTTTTTTGTTTTGTCCTATGATATTTTTTCTTTTTTCCAGCGGTCGGTGATTCGAGATATTTTTATCTCTTGTTCCTGGCGTTTTTTTTTCTTTTTTCCTGGTAACCGTGAATGCTGGTAGATAGTAGATTAGTAAATATATATATATAACAGGATTTGGCATTAAATAACACACAAGGGTTGATATGCCATAAAACACAACCAAGCAAACAAGCCATTAAGCATATATATATATATATATATATATATGTGTGTGTGTGAGTGTGTGTGTGTGTGTGTGTGTGTGTGTGTGTCGGTTTCGGTTCGGTTTCTTTGTTTAATGGCATATCAACCTTTGTGGGTTATGTAATGCCAAAGCCATTCTCCTAGAAGAACAGTAGTGGTACTATTTAGCCCATAGCTGGGAGGATAAGGGGGTTCATACCTTTCCCAAGGGTATTTGCCCGAAAGTGAACGTAATAGCGCGACTGGAGTACGAACTCACGTACTACGATTCTGCAGTCTCTTGCTTTAACCATTACACCACAAGGACACCCCCCGTGTGTGTGTGTGTGTGTGTGTGTGTGTGTGTGTGTGTGTGTGTGTGTGTGTGTGTGTGTGTGTGTGTGTGTGTGTGTGGAAGTAAATCTAATAGTGTGAAGAACAACTGAAAAACAACGCAATCCAAAGTGATGAATTTATTGTGGAAGAAAGTCGCCCTTATAACGTTTCGGTTTTAATAAACTATCATCAGGACTTTAAAAATGATGATACGAAGTGTTGATCGATCAACGATGGATATTTGATAAAATATAAAAACAAGGGAGGAAATTATATTTTGTATTTTATTAAACATCCATCGTTGATCTATTAACTAATGTGTGCGTGCGTGTATATGTGTGTGTGCGTGTATATGAGTTTATGTGTGTTTGTGTGTGTGTGTAATAAACAGAAAGAGGCCACTTCGTGGGTAAGAGTTACGTATTTCTCATGGGTGCTAACAGTCGGAGTTTGGACTCAGCCGAAAAATCAAGATTTCATGCCAATTTTCATGTGAGACAGTGGCGCAATATAATCTTCTTTCTTCTCTGTTTTTCATTATTTGGCCTTGTAAAGCTTATCTCAATATCAAAACACGAAGCAAATCTTTCAAGAAAAAAGTTTTGTGAACATTCTTGTCACTTGATTCAAAATGGCGCCAATGTGTTCGATATGGTTTCCTATGAAGGTTCGTTTGGTAACATTTTTTACCTCCCATTCTTGAGTCCCTTTTTGCATGTATTTACCCAGCCCCTCCTCACGAGCAGGATGCGACACAAAATCAACTCGTTTTAATTCAGAGTTTTCCTTTTCCTTAATCGGTTGCCGTACC
>CAUZXS010005718.1:10000-110000 GCA_963585895.1 Sepioteuthis lessoniana | reverse complement strand
GAACCAACGTCATCCTTATTAAGATAAAGAAGGCAGGAAATCGTAGGTTCATGCCTTAGAGGGTCAAGCAAAAGTGAACACAATGTAGTTCATATGAAATCCGAACATTTTTTCGGTATGTTTTCCACGTTCCTAACTATTACGTCACAATAATATTCTGTAAACAATATGACGACACTAATCTTCAAGTTCGGATAGTCTTTAATTTTCTCAACCGAATGCAATTTCAGATTTGATATTCAAGCAGAAAATCAAATTAGAAAACTTTGAAGAATGATTTCAATATTAAACTTCATACACTTACGTTAGAGTATGATGTATATGCTGGGGATCAAGTAGATATTCTGATGAGATTTAAAATCTACAGTGTCAAAAATAGATTGTAGGATAATATTTGTCATCATAAATATACGATTGTGTCGGCCTGTATTAGAACAAAGAAGAATATAACGAGGGTAGAAATATAGGGACCGAAAATCTTTGGTACATCCTTTATTTTGGATCCTGTGTGGCCACTAATCTGTACATTTACGGGAACATATTGTCAGTAAATTTAATCTTGGTTGATTGTTTATTATTTCATTCCTTGCAAGTTTTTCAGATTAGGGTTTGCTGGCGTCTGAGTGACAGCAAGTCTCCTCAAGTCTCCAGGACTCTTCTCGTTATTCTGTTTGATCTTAACAATGCTGTTATCTGGATGGTCTTGATTTGTACTCCGATTTATAGTTCCTCTTGTCTTTTTTCCAAGCTTTGCGGGACTGTTCAAAGCACTCCAACTACTACTTTCACCCTCTAGCCCTTTTAGCCCTCTAGCAAAGTCCTAATGTTTCTTCATCTTTTTGCTTTCTTTGATTTTCACTCTGTGGTCAGCCGGACAGCAAATTCCTGTAAATATCAAGTTCTTTTTTCTTGTAAATCAACACTAGGTCTGGTCGTCTAGTTGGGTTTAGGTGATCCGTTGGTATCTCAAAAGCCAAGTGAATTTTTCACATATTATCCGCAAAGAAAGATTATAGTTTGTGTATATACAATTGGATAGCATGACCAAATTTTAATCTCTTGCACAATTCCCGGTGGATCACCTTTCCCACTCAGTTGTATCTCGTCTTCCACTCCTCTTGAGCTAGTTTTCTGTATTCCCTTGTAATGGGATTTACTGTTTCATCTCTTTCTCCGCTTAACTTACACAAACCATTTTTTTGCGTATTTTCAATTTTCGCTTTTATATAATTGGCATTGTTTTGTGCTACTATAAAAAATTCCGTTTCTCTCTTGAGGTTTCCCTTTCTTAGCCATATGCAAGTCTTCTTGTGCGCAGTTTTTCGCTTGAAATATCCGTTGTTGTTTTTCTTTTCTTTTTTTACTGTAGTCTGAGTGACAAAAAGTCTCCTCACGTCTCCCTGTCTCTTCTCAGTATTCTGGCCGATCTCAACAAGGCTGTAATCTGGATGTGATCTCTATCCTTCTTCCGATTCCTAAATCTTCCAATCCTTTGGAGAATGTACCGAGTGCACCAATTACAATTGGTATCACTGTCACTACCATGTTCCACGGCTTTTTCGATTCCCTTGCAAGGTCCAGGTACTTATCCTTCTTTTCATTTTCTCTCAATTTTATTCAGTGGTCAGTCGGGATAGCAAAGTCCACAATTCTGCTAGTTCTCTTCTTTTTTTTTAGTTGATTATTATAAGGTCTGGTCGTCTGGCTGAGATTAGGTGATCTGTTTGTATATCAAAATCCCAGAGAAGTTTGTGTGTCTCATTCTCCAGGACAGATTTTGGGTTGTGCATATACCATTTGTTTGTATTGTCAAATTTAAATCTCTTACACAATTCCAAGATGATCACCTTGCCCACTCAGTCATGTTTAGTCTTATAACCTTTCTGGGCAAATTTCTGGATTCGCTAATTATATGATTGATCGCTTCTTCTCTATCACCACATGACCTACATCTGCTGTTTTGTTGCATCTTATTATTGTTACTTATTTATTTGTTTGTTATGCTTTCTTGGGCATCTCCACTTTTTAATATCTTCTTAATCAACCTTTCAAAAAATCTTTCCGGAAAACACATACTCTGTAAAAAATAATATCTATGAACAGATAAAATATTCAAGTAATTCTTCTGATAGTTCCCAAAATACCTTCTTGAATTCTTTTTCTAACCATTTTTTTCTGAAATGAACCAACTTAATCTTAAAATTTCCTACATTATTGCTGTTTTTAATCTGATCAGGGAACTTTTTAAAAAATATATTACTCTCTTAGCAAAAAATGCAATTGGTTAGTTTTTGTAATCTGTCTTGACAGTAAATTTCCACTTCGGGAAGAAATATTGAAAAAAATGTCAACCATAATTAGAATTTCCATTAATTATTTTGAAAGTTTCAATTAGATCACCTCTCATTCTTCTTTCTAGTAAAATTAAAAAAAAAAGTAAAGTTGGTGAACGTAGTCGAGGGTGACCAGAATGCTCCTTTTTCAATAGCTACTACACCAAGTTGTAGGAGAGGGCGCTACTCCTTTCCCTGACTTTTTAAAAAGGTTTGTCACTCGTTGTTGTATACCTTCCAAGTTCAATATTGCACTCTAATTTCCACAGGAGCCCAGACTTGAGTATTATATTCTAAATAAGATCTTAATAGGGTTTTATAGTTTTAAAACAACATTTGCCTCCCTTGAAATAATATTCTACCCATCCAGTCAATCTCGATGAAATAGAGAAAATATGATTGTCGGGTTTAAATTGATTGATTTTACCGGCATGTCAACCAGGCTAGGGTTATTTCATGCCAATAGGCCAGGAAATTACGTACATTGTACGTTTATATCTATATTTTATGTGTAGTTTTAATTTACTAAGCTTCTTGCTTAGATGTGGCACAAGGCCATGGGGCACCCGATGAGACATCTTTTGTGTTGTTCTTTCTTAAGATATATCTACATAATTTGTTTTTATATTTTTACATACACTTACAGTTTTCTAGCGTTCGTAATATTAATATTAATATTGATATTGTAATACTCAATTATCTGGTTTAAGTTAAGTATTTTTATTTGATAATAATAATTTGTTTACAGTTATATTGTTGCAAATAATGAATAATATTAATGATAATACTTAGTAAACAATTATAGCTTCCAGTAATTATTGTCAGTAGGAATAATTTACACACAGTTATATGGTATCAAGTATTCTTATCTAATACAAATAATTTTTAGATATGATTATTTGTCCCGTGGATAAAACCGTAACCGGTACTACCATTCCGAGTCAGAGTGGACCTGGGAGTAATGGCAATGAAGAGCTACCTCCACACTACCTAGAGTTCTTAAACCGAAGCCATTAGATCCAGGTTATGGTCCTACCCAAGACACGTCTTTTTGAAGGCTCTTCAACCCCCCCACTAGGGAGATACAGTCAGATTATTCTAAGCCCCTTCGATTGGGTCAGTTTAATCTTGAATCATTGTAAACACATATTTTGGGTGCTGCAAGTTTATTTTCAGGCAGTGTATTTATTTCTCAGTAGTGAAATGTGCCGATGAATATGATTCAAAACCTTTTTTTTTCCTTCAGAGAAATGCGAAATTATTTTGATTTTTTTCCTTCAGAGAAATGCAAAATTATTTTGATTTTTCTTCTTTTTTTTTTCTTGCAATGACATTTAAAACCCTTTCTTCTTCTTCTTCTTCTTCTTCTTCTTCTTCTTCAATAATCTAATCATTGAGCTATTACGCACTGTGTGCACTGCTTACTCCTCCATCGAAACGTTGCTGTGTGATGCAGCTAATATGCCATAGAGATGCTTGTTATATGATACAAAAACAGTGAAAGAGAAAAAGGAATTCCAAGGTGTAAAATAGTAAATGAGAAAAGACTGTGTAAGAGGTATTTAAAAGATTAAAGCTTAATTAGTTCCAATTTAAAATCGGACAGTCGATGAGGATTGAATGTTCTAAGAATTTTGTGTACGTTACATTCAGAATATAGCCGTCAGAATGATAGGAAAAAAAGACAAGAAAAGATTAATAAGAATAAGACGAAGGGAGAAGGAAAAAAATAAAATCAATTAGGAAACAAAGATAAAGTATTCTGACATATACACACTAGGTAAATATATGAGATTGTTTTCTGGTGTCTATTTTCTGATAGGCATCCCTAATTGAAAATAAGCAGCTCAATTTTAACCTTTGAAACATGTAAAAATATTCCTCACTCCATTCCTTTTCTGTTTTGGATTATTACAAGTTTATTTAAGTAATTCCCGAAAATAGAACACAAGATCAAATTCATTGTCAAACTTCAGTAAAATGCAATGGTAACATTCAACAAATTTATACAGGACATTAGAGATCAAGATTTACCATAAATGCAGAGTTTTAGGATGGCTGAGAGATTAAAAGATCCTGGTCGACTGGTCACTTGACAAACTGAAGAATATGTAACAAAAATGAAGGCATTCATCAGATCTGATCCCCGTTTAACGGTGAGAAAGATTGGGAATAAGTTAATATTGATCACTTGATATTCAATGAAAGTTGCGAAACTGAAAATTAAAATTGGAATTAAATCAGAATTCTCATTACTTTCTAGATAAAAAAAATCATTATTTACTGAACACGTTCTGTGTAGATGAGTTTTTAGTCGAAACAAATATTCTTGTGGCCTCTTCGTGATCAAAATCCAGTCACCATTTGAGAACTAGTGAAGACGTTCAACAACGTTTTGATTGATGCGCAGTTTTCCAAAAGAACTATTCAAAAAACAAAATTGATTCATAATTAAGTTGATAATAAAAAGAATTACGCCATCGTGAATTGATAAATCGACCCTTTGTATACGTGTATGAGTGTGTTGTGTCCGCAGAAAGTTTGTGCTGTTAAAGCTTTTCATATTTTATTTCCATAAGATATAAATATGAGTCAACATGCCAAATATGACCATACTAAAGAATTGATTTGTTAAACAAAATGTTGTTTTATAACACAATTAGGATATGAACAAATTTGATCAGATGCCCAGTTGGATGGTACTGTAGAATACACCGACTGCATCTCTGCAGTAGGGTAAGACCCCCCGCCACACACACCAGTGAGTGTCCAACATATGACACTAAACAATATGATGGTGAGGCTCCAGTCCTTGAGCTTTGGAAAATGTGGAGTACCCCCTCATTGCCATTACTCCCAGGTTCACTCTGACCTGGAGTGGTAGCACTTAAGCATGTTCTATTTACGGGTCAAATAGAGCTGTTTGACGTTTAAACTGTGTGTAAAGAAAGGACTGATGTATAAGTGGATTATAAGTGAATCATAGCAAAACCAGCAATAATTTAACTGTGCTAACAAATAAGAATGTTAAATAGAATTATTAGTGTTGATTAGCAATACTTGAAACTCTTTACCTATGTACCTAAATTGAATTGTTAATGTCACATAGGAATGCTTGAAACCATTTAACTGTGTGCAAATAAATCTATTTGTGTTACATAGCAATATTTGAAGCAATTTAAGTAAGTACAAACAAATGATTAATACTAAATAGAACTATATTCTGTGTGCGACTCATTTTAACGATAATGATCTCTACAAACTATTGACTAATAAATCATGTATAACCATTTAACAAATGAGCTCTTGCGCGTTTAAAAAATGTGATCTACAAACTATGTATATTATATGACTAGTAAATGCATAAAGAGGATTTGGTTTTAAATAACCTACAAGGGTTTATATGCCATAAAACTAAACCAAATCATATATATTTAATATATATGTATAAAGAGGATTTTGCATTAAATAACCAACAATGGTTGATATGCCATAAAACCCAATCAAATCAAATCATATATATTTGATAAATATGTATAAAGAGGATCTGGCATTAAACAACCCACAAGAGTTGATATGCCATAAAACCCATCCAAACTAAACCCTATATATTTAATATATATATATATATATATATATATATATATATATATATATATATATATATAAGAGGATTTTGCATAGAATAACCTACAATGGTTGATATGCCATAAAACCCAATCAAATCAAATCATATATATTTGATAAATATGTATAAAGAGGATCTGGCATTAAACAAACCACAAGAGTTGATATGCCATAAAACCCAATTAAACTAAACCCTATATATTTAATATATATATATATATAAAGAGGATTTTGCATAGAATAACCTACAATGGTTGATATGCCATAAAACCCAATCAAATCAAATCATATATATTTGATAAATATGTCTAAAGCGGATCTGGCATTAAACAACCCACAAGAGTTGATATGCCATAAAACCCAATCAAACCAAGTCAAATTCGATCAGCCTTAGAACTCAAGAATTTGTTTGATGAACGTGAAAAACGATTTAAACTTTGCTTTTTAGAAGATGGTGACTATGTTTACATTTCTATAAATATCAAATATGGTCTTCCATGAATAAAATTCGATTTTTGAACATTTGGGTGATGTTGATAAATATTTTGGTGGATCAGGTATTTTTTGAAATAAGGAACAAAGAAAAAACGAAAGTTCAAGACGCCATAAAATTAATTGATTGTTGATAATATAAGGTTTTAAGTTAAATGGAAAAGTTATTATTTTTTTCATAGCATGAAAAAAAGGATTAATAGTAAAATTCGCCATACAGAGACATACGCACACACATGAGTGCACTTCCATCCACACACACACAAACATACACGCACACACACATTTATGGACATCAATGAATATATTTTCTGTCTGTGTGTGTGTGCGCGCGTATACTTACAGGAAATATAATCATAAAAAAAAATGTGAGGAATGGTTTATCGAAAAAGAATATTTTGGCTCAGATCTTTGAATATCTCTAATTTCTTCAATTTACACAGAGAATACACTATTTATTGTAGCACAAACTTCTTCCAATTCAGCGAAGATTTCCTCGTTGATTATTTCTGGCCTGGTAGACAAAAAGCTGTCTTGTCTAAGATATCCAGTTCAGTAATCGTGAAGAGTTTCTCAATGTGCTTGACCTTGTTAATAGGACGAATCATATTTATGAAAATGAACAGACTTACGAACTAAGAATCAATAAAAAAAAAAATTTTATAACTACATTGATATATATCATCATCATAATCATGTCGTGCCTGGATATCCCTGACTATCTCTTGCCACTCCTCCCTATCGTTCATCGCTTCTGGCAGGTACTCATAATGAGCTCGTCTCTGCTTCTCCAGCAGTGTCCTGCATGTCTGGTTCGTCTAACTTTGATAGTTTTCGTGATGGTAGGTAGGTGGCCGTACAGCTGCTGCTTTGTGGGATGTTGCCTCCAGGACTTGTTCAAAATTACTCGCAGCATCCTCGTGTAGTTGCTGTCAAGCCTTTTCTCCATACGTTTAGTTAGCGTTCATGTAGTGCATCCATATAGCAGTATCGACACGACCGGTGCTTGGAAGAAACTTCGTTTAATTTTATCGGTTAGGTCTGACTTCCTTGATATATATATATATATATATATATGTGTGTGTGTGTGTGTGTGTGTGTGCGCGAGTGTGTGTGTGTGTGTGTGTGTGTGTGAAAGAGACAGAGAGAGACAGAGAGAGAGAGAGAGACAGACAGAAAGTAGACTAGAATATGTATTAAAATTGAATAGTAAAATTCATTATACTCATGCGAAAAAATGTTAAGTTCTTTTCCTGAGGAAATTCAAGTGACCATTCTTATAACCTTACATATTTTATTGATGCGTAGACCTAACAGAAACGAAGGTACAAAAAGGAAGATGCATGTATGTGGAGGTGCATGAATAATAAAAAATCAAAACAGTCCATTTTACCTACTTGGTAAATAGCGTTTAGTTCATGTCTGTGAACGAAATTTTATTAACCCAGTGTCATAAAGACTCTAATTTCCTGAAAAGGGCGTCCAAAGACGACGGAAAAATAACCACCTCCTTCTAAGGTATGTCTTGCCAAACAGATCTATATCAGCGCCCTTTTCTTTGTCACTACGCCAATTACTTTTGTTGCTTCCTAGCCATCATTCGGAAAAATCATGCTGCAGGCAAAGAAAGATAATCTAACACACACATACACACTTTATATATATATATATATATATATATATATATATATATATATATATATATATATATTCTAGCATAATCGGATGATTTTCGTATCGATTAGCTCTTCCGCCAAGGATGAAGATTCTTAGCCGGAGATTTCCTTGGGTTATTTAAAAAACTATAAGGTTTAAAATGATGAAAACAGTTATTATTTGGAAAAGTTTATATTTCAATAATTGAATTTTAATAATTCTAATAAAATTATAGAAAAGAAAAATCAAATTTACAAATATATTGAGGATTATTTTAATGTCATAATTCTAATTCCATTTATTTTTCATTTTTTCTTTTTTCCATTTTTTACTATTTACTTTTTTATCCATTATTTATTATTTATTTAAATTAGATTTCTACGGTACAGACTCTACACTCAGGACGTGACTCTTTCTTTTTAGATAGTGCTCACAGATATTGCACTATGAACCAAGCAAAATTTACAGACAAAGAAAAAATACACAGAAAATTACAACACACACAAACAAAATAAACAAGACTCACATACACACACACACACATATATATATATATGGTTGTTGTAGGTCCAAAGAAAGAATAAGAATATATTTTAAAATAAGAAGGTCTATATGTTTATAATTGTGTGTGGGTGTGTATTGGCGTTGGACTGTTTTTGAATTTCCTCTCCAAAGCCAACACAGAGAGAGAGAGAGAGAGAGAGAGAGAGAGAGAGAGAGAGAGAGAGAGAGAGAGAGAGAGAGAGAGAGAGCTATAAACATATCAAATATCAAAGAGGGGTAAAGCAAACCAAAGTAAACACACTCTAGGAAAGAGGGAGAATAACCCCTATATAAACCCGACTGACCAACCAAAGGTCATTCAAACAGGAAACAAGTGTGAGTTCAAGGCTCATTGAGAACCCCATTAACAAGGCCTTGTGCCGCATATGTTCTCTGACGAAAGCAACAAGCTGGAAACATACACATACATAACACGTATGTAAGAACAAATAAATAAATTCAAAAAATACAAACCTCTTCGTGGACCTTCTTATTTTAAAATATATATATATATATATATATATATATATATATATATATATAGGAGGCTTTTTTAAATTTTAGGAATGCTATATATTCATAGTTTGGTTACGGAGTTTCAGTTTCATAAAGTTTACTACCAAATAATTACTAAGAATATTTGTTTTGATTGTAGAATATTTCGCAAGAAAATAACATTCTGGTATTTTGGTTTTATAGAAAATTAACATTTTATCTAAAAACTTGTTTGGGTTGTTCCTATTTATTAGTGATACTGTATATATCACTACATTTTTATGTTTTATGTGTGTGTCTGTGTGTTTTTTTTCTTTTTATTTATATGTCTATATGCGCATTTCCTGAATACTTGTGTGTATATATAAATAAACGTATTTGTTGATGGTGCGTAAATTCTTCTCAGTCTTAATATCTCTCTTTCTCGTTCCTTGTTTATTTGTATCAATTCATTTTCACAACAAATACGTGAAATACAGAATATTATCTTATACAGCACAATCAACTCCTTCATTTCACAAGATCATTTCCAATTTATATAGGTGTATTCATGCATATATATATATATATATATATATATAAAGTTAGGATACCGTAGGCATAGAATTAATGGCTCTTAATGATAGTCAGTTTTTTTCCAATGCGATGATCGCATAAGCTTGACAACGTTGCACGTTCATCTGAGCTGCTTTCAAATCATATTGACTAAACCAATACTGAGTATCAGCGTACCGACTCACACGATACTACCAACTACACCAGGTACCTATTATGGCTTTAACTGCTTCGATCACATAATAAGCGTACCCCAAACTATCTCGAACCAAAATATTCCAAAATTTTTGACTCACCCAAATAGATAGATAGATAGATAGATAGATATGAACAGACTGAGATAGATAGATAGATAGATAGATAATTTTTATGCCCAAGATACGAAGATTTTTTTGGCGGATTTTATTATTCAAAAAACAACTTTGATTTGATTTAAATTAGATAGGTCAATGTTAGATGACCTTTTTTCTTCTGAATGTCACAATCTGTTTCTCTGTCGACTTTTTTCCAGATGAAAAGAATGGCGTCTTCTAAGCCAAGAAATCGGCAGATGGCAAAACGTTTCGTTCTGTTGTGGATAACTCTAAACAGTGAAATGTCTTCAAGATTTATAGAAGGAACGACGGTATTACCTCGTTTTGAAACTCAGCCAATTGCGCCCCGCCCTTTGCTATTTTGGTTCCTGCCTTTTTACCCTGACCTCATAGCCTTTTGGTTCCTGTGTCGACCGGCTGCGTCGCCGCTGACTCACGAGCTTTGCTAAAAAAAAATTCAAAGACAACCAATTGCTTTATTTCTGGCTCGTAAATTCCTTTCTTCTTTCACTCTTTTCATTCATTTCTTTCTTTATTTGTTTTATTCTTTCTCTTTGCCTTTTTCTTTTCCATTTTAAATTATTCTTTCAGTTTTTTTGTTCTTTTTTTTTGTTTTTGCTTCTCTCTTTTCTTCGGTTTCCTTTGCTTAGCCTTCATTTTTCTGAATAGGTCCCTTTTCTCTTCTTTTCCTATTTTATCCCTTGCTTCTTTTCTTTCTTTCTTTCTTTTTTGTTATCATTCTTTTAGAATTGTTCGCTTATTTCATATTCCTGTCTAAATCTTCTTTCTCTTTCCTCCATCCATCCAGTAAGTTTGGCTGTTTTGTTTTCGAATTGGCACCGGTCGCCTTCACAAAAGACACTCATTTATTGAAAGAAACTCAAAGAATTGTTCATAATTAACAGTGGTTAATTGAAAATAGATTTGATTTCATTATGACATCACATGAAATAATTTTTATTCATCTATTCGCACGGACCATCACAGTTAGAAAAGCGAGAGAAATAGCAACGAAATGTGTTGTTATGACTTTTAGTTAACTATGGTTATGGGACCTACACAAGGATGCTTTTTTTTAACAAATCCTGTAAGCAGCACATCTCAAAACAACACCTGTATGGCTACTTTCATCCCATCTCACAAACCATCTAAGTAAGACGAGTAAAACATGCTGGGCACCGCTGGAGAAATTAGGACGAACACAAACAAAGTACTCTTATGAACCCCTACATAGGGACATTCTAGTGTTAGCAGACCAGAAAAAAACTTTCATTCATCATCTCTGTGCAAGCACAGTATGCCGTCTAAAGGACTTTACCAAGAGCAATAACCATTAGGGATGGATGTTGAATGAGTCAAAGGAATCTGTGCTGTCGGCACGCTTTGATGATGATGATGATGATGATGGTCAACTGCTTAAAAGATTTTCAGTTGATTGAGACTCGATCTTTTTACATTGGTCAATATCATCGAGTCGTTCTGTTAACAGAGGAAATAATGAATTTATTACTAAGTATTTTGGGGAAAGTTTACAGTTTTAAGTTAATTTAGGTTCACTTGTTGCACGAAGTTAGTTTATTGGTAAAAACCAGTCTTTGCCAAATTACACATTTGTATTAAATTCCCTGAAGTTGTCGGCCATCAGAGATTTGAAAATGCAGATAATAATCTTTCAAAATTACTCATAAATTTATCTATCGAGTGACGATGGTTTTTTTTTTTCAAGTGGCTTCTGATGTGACGTGACGTGACGTGACAAGCACTTTATTATTTGTTCATCTTTCATGGACCATATACTTACTAATTAGGTTATCAAAGATATTATAATTAGATAGTCATTATCTTCAATCGTTCTGCCATCTTTCAATTTTGTCTCCATATATTGTTGACAACCTAATTGTCGTAGTGATGGTGGTGCTGCTGACGGTGGTGGGGATAATAGTTGTATTAGTACATTAAAGTTACTTTTCCTTATTACATTGAATAGTCCGACAAGAATGTATAAAGTCAACGAATAAAATAGCAGGTTGGTCTAAACTAAGAATCTTAGTTTAGACCAACCTGCTATTTTATTCGTTGACTAATTTATTCTTCAGCTGTTAAAATCAACTTCACTAATTGGAAAGAGAAATAGTTTTTATATGATACCAACCACAAAAAAGATAAATAAACCAGTCTAATGCTACCAAAATACAAAATAATACCATAAGAAACATTTATATCAAAGCGAAAATGAATGGCAAGGGTAGGTTATGAGGAGATAGAGATGAATTTGTTAATCACGATATAAGCGAATACAGAAAATTGACATAGGAGAAGTACAAGACTAGACACGACTGGGTAGGAATGAAGATACAGTGTGAATGATCCAAGAGATTAATTTGAGAATACTACCTAATTGTATATGCAAAAACCAGAATCTTTCATAGAGAATGAGATTCAAAATTCTCTGCGATTTGGACATGCAAACTGATCACTCCGGACCAGACGTCGATGTTGTATAGCCAAAATCATAACAGTGATTTACGAAATTCAATGAACATAATCAACGATAATGAACGAACGAAACACACTTCTTTATAAAAATATATCTCTCACACATTATTCCCGAAAGGATTGATGTTTCTGTGGTGTGTGAGAGATGGCTGGAGACAGGGACAGACTGCTATATTGACCCAACTTCTTCTCTTGACCATAACCCATTTTGCACTTCTTCCGCATCTTGGTTGGGGTTGCTCAACCGGGGGTCGCTGAGGACCACAGCCCTCAGTCTGCAAGCTGGCCCTCATTCTGGCTTTCCTGTCACCAACTGACTCAACGGCCGCCAGCATCTGCCTATATGCTATCATAACGCCCACTTGTTTCCGCTTCTTCCCCCGCTTATTTACACAGGTGCATCTCTGATTGACGGCTCTGTCAAGGGTCAATATACAACAGTCGAGAATTGGTGTTAATTGACAAGAAAAAAGGAAACAGTGAAACACAGAGTGAAGATGAAAGAAAAAGAAAGATAGACAAATACTTGGATTTTACAAGAAAGCTAAAAAAAACTGTTGGACATGAAGGTGACTGATACCAGTGGAGGTCGGTGCCGTTGGAATGATCCCCAAAGACTTGGACAAAAGACAGAAGGAATTGGAAATCAGAGAAAGATTTGAGATCATACAGACCATAGCGTTGTTAAGATCGGATAGAATACTGAAAAGAGTCTAGGAGACCTGAAGAGACTTACTGTCACTTAAAATCCAGTGAAAGACTACAAGGTAACGCTGATGGGAAAAATCATTAGGAATTAAATAATGATAATCTTATTTATCTTATTTACCAACCCCTCGTGTCGCCGTGTCCATATCCTGCGACGATAACCATTACACCACGGGCACCTCCTAAATAATGATAATAGAACATGAAAGTGACGGTGATACCAATTGTAATTGGTGCACTCGGTACAGTCACGAAAAGGGTGGTACAGGCACAGGAGGATTTGAAAATAAGAAGACGAATGAAGACCATCTTAACGACTGCATTGTTGAGATCAGACAGAATACTAAGAAGAGTCCTGGAGAATTGAGACTTGCTGTCACTCAGATTTCAGTGAAAAACAATTAGCTAACGCTGGTGGGAAGAACTCTCAAATAATAATAATGATGATAATATGGAACATGAGAGTGACTGTGATATCAAATGTAATTTTGGGGCTTGGTACTATTCCCAAAGGATTGCTAAAGAGACTGAAAGATATGGAAATAAGAGGTCAAGTGGGGATCATCTAGACTACAGCCTTATTAAGATCGGTCAGAATACCGAGAAGAGTCCCGGAGATTTGAAGAGGCTTGCTGTCATTTAAACTCCCCTGAAACGCCATCGGCTGACGCTGAAGTGAAAAACTCTCAAAGCAGAAAAATAATGATAATAATAATATACCCGGGATAGGACAAAAAAACAAAACCAAAGTGACAAGGAAAGAAGGAAGAGGAGGAGTCGATCGCATTAAGGATTGTGTAGATGCAGCAATTCCGTCACTCGAATATAAACAAGAGCAACAAAGATAACAGTCGATTACAGCAATATCAAAACAGAAAAATACTTTAAGGACAAATAGGAAAACATCAATCATAAAATCCAGAAAACCAAAATAGGAATAATAAACAACTATACGGATACTTCAAGTGGCAAACTAAAAAGATGAACTGGACATGGCCATGAAGAGCAAATCTGAAGAGAGAAAATGAATCTTTATTAATTAAATTACAAGCAGTAGAAAATAACGCCATAAGAACTAGTTATATCAACATAAAAATTGATAAAAGGCAACAGAATAGCAAGTGCAGTTCATGTGTACACAAAAATGAAATAGTTAATTACATAATAAGCTGATGCAGCAAACCAGCAGAAAAGAAATTCAAGAGTAAGCATGATTGGGTAGGAAAGGTTATCATGTGGGAATTGTGTATAACATTAAGATTTGACCAAGCTGAAAAATGGTATATGCACAAACCAGAATCTGTCCGAGAAAATGAGATGTATAAAATTTTCTGCAACTTTGATGGTTGGTTTCTTTGTTTAATGGCATATCAACCTTTGCAGGTTATTCAATGTCAAAGCCATTCTCCGAGAAGAACTGTAGTGGTACTATTTAACCTATAGCTGGAAGGATAAGGGGGCTCATACCTTTCCCAAGGGTATTTGCCCGAAAGTGAACGTAATAGCGCGACTGGAATTCGAACTCGCTTACTACGATTCCGCAGTCCATCACTTTAACCATTACACCACGAGGACACCCCCTGAAACTTTGAGATACAATCGGATCTCCCAATTCCGACCAGAAGAGGAAATCTAGTTTTAATCGTCAAGAAGAAAAAAATTTGTCATCGAGTGGATTTTGCCATTCCAGCAGACCACTGATTGAAAAAAAAAGAAGGGGAAAAACTCAATAAATACCTGGACCTTGCCAGAGAGCTGAAATAACTCCAGAACAAGAAGCTGATAAAGATAGTTTGAGTTCTTGAAACAGTCCCTAAGAATCAGAAAAAGAGACTGGGGGAACTGAACATCAGAGAAAGAATCGCGACAATTCAGATCACAGTACTGCTAAAATTAGTTAAGATACTTAACAGAGTCCTGAAGATCTGACAAGACTTGCTGTCACTTAACCTCAAGTTAAAAACCACCAATTAGAGCTGGAGTGAAAAACTCTCAAGCTGTAGATTGATATATTATTCTAATTACAATCCTTCCTGAAAGATTGCGAAAGCAAATTAAAACGTTGATGAATTAATGAAAAGTATTTTTGAAAGCAATTTTAAAAATATTTTCTGGGTTTTCCTGTTTACAGTGCAATTATAAAATCGACATATAACCTGGAAGTCGAGAGATCAATTTTAGCCGATCTTTTTCACTTTCAGTGAAGTGAATCTTACCTACAAGTCAATGAATATTCTATTGAAATGCATCAGCAATGTTGACCCTCAACCCAGTCTTCATCAGACTAGGATCTTCATGAAGAGATATGATCACAATCCTAAAATACCCTATCGATTTCAATCGATATTAATAAGTCACATTGTCTTGTAGTATTTGTATGTTCCAATAAAAAATGGACGCCTTTTTAATGAAAGTTTGTTCATTTCCTTTTATTTTAGTTTCCATTATTAAATTCTTCAAATATTTTAAGGTTGAAGCATCTTGAGGAGTTTTTCTCATTACGGTAAAAAAAACCAATGAAAGAGGAGAGAAAGAAGGTAAGACTATTGAGTTTTGAATTAATAATACTTAAGCCACAAAACCTTGCTTGACTCCTGTATCATTATTTGATAAATCTAGAGGCAATGCTGGTGTTTTACATAAATAGCTGAACGATATATATATATATATATATATATATATATATATATATATATATATATAGCCCTTATGGTAAGAAAAAAAAACGGCAAGTGATTTGAAGATGAAAATATACAACGAATCACTGTCAAGGGAGAAAAATATATATTGGAAAAAAAAAAAAAGGCCAACCTTGTCATACCAATTGAAAAAAATCAAAAGACACGCAATTGGTTGGTCAAAAGAAAGAAAACCTTTAGGGCTACTAAGCTACAATGCAAAAAGTGCTCAATACTAAGTAGAGCAAAATAGGAACGATAATTACTTAGTGAGTCAGGAACTAACCTACTATAGTTTCGCCTAAGCAGCTCATCAGGGTACCTAATCCCTAAGTCAGCATTAGGTACCCTGATTAGCCGCTATAGTAGGTTAGTTCCTGACTCACTAAGTAATTATCGTTACAATATATATATATATATATATATAATTTCACACTAAAAAAGGCAAGAAGCAGACGATACCTTACACAAACTATTTCGTACGCAGACTGCGCGGATTACATAGCATTTCTAGCAAATACACCAACCCAAACCGAATCCCTGCTGCGTAGTCTGGATCAGGCAGCAGGTAGCATTGGCTTCAATGTTAATGCAGACAAAAAGGAGTATATGTGTTTTGATCCGGAGACATATCCACACTAAAAAGTGTCTTTCTGAAAATAGTGGACAAATTCACCTACCTCAGAAGCAGCGTCTCATCTACTGAAAATCGCATCAATATGCGACTAGCCAAGGCATGGACTGCTATCGATTGGTTATCGATCATATCGAAGTCAAACCTATTCGACATAATAAAACGCATTTTTTTTCAAACAGCGATCGAGTCCATTCTTCAACATGGGCGCTGATTAAGGGTACAGAGAAAAAGATAGACGGGAATTATACAAGAATGCTACGAGTCATATTGAACAAATCCTGGAAGCAACACCCAACAAAAACAACTGTACGGCCACCTACCTCCCATCTCTAAAAGCATCCAACTAAGACGAACAAGACATGCGGGACACTGCTGGAGAAATAGAAACGAACTCATAAGCGACGGTTCTCCTATGGACCCCTTCACACGGACGTGCAAGTGCTGGACAAATAACTTGAACCAATCTACAACAGCTCTGTACAGACACTGGATGTTGAAGCGATGGATGATAGAGACGAATAGCGAGAGACAGTCAGAGTAATCCGTGCTAGTAGCTTGACAATTATATATATATATATATATACTCAGGTTCTCGACACCCATCTTCAGGTGAGCCTTAGTAGCTAAAAATCAGCTGTAGATCGCTGTCTTAAAACAGTTAGTCATAGATCATGTGATCTTGAAGATTTATTTCGTCTATACTCTTAGGGTATTGAACACCATTTTTCTCGTATATTTACAATCATTTTAGTTTTTAAACTCTCTCAATCTCTCTCTCTCTCTCTCTGTCTCTCTCTCTATATACATATATGCATATGTGTGTGTGTGTGTGTGTGTGTGTGTGTGGCACGCTACATTATTGATTCGTACGTCAGCAGATAAGATCGCTTTCTATTCGCTTTTCTCTCTCGAATTAACAACGATTTGCAGTGGAAACACTTGGACACTTTTCTATTTTAAGTAAACGACTTTTTGCTGCGTTCGAATGAAACGAGCCGTAACAAAAAACTCCCAAGTTCCTACTCTCTTCCATCCGAAGAAAATTTATCCAAATTTTCTCACATTTAGTATCCATTATTTAGGATGTGGGGAAGAGAAATGTAATCCAGTTAACCTCAATTTCAAAGCAGTTCCAAATGGCACGAAAATACTAAAATAATTTTCAGTGCATTTATCAACTAAAAAATTTTTCAAAGCATTTATATTATAAAAATATTTGAAATAATTGCCCCTTGTCAAATATTTTTCAATGTATTTACATTATACATATTGCAGCTTTCAGAACGTTTGTATCGTTTCTTACGCACTGTAAAACTATTTGATTCTTTTTTTAGATGCCCAACCTACAAAATGAGCCTCAAGTGTTAATATTTAGCCCCTCCCCAACAGGCTAAATATGACACGTGGTTAAATTCTGTGGCCGATGTATTTTACTGACTCAGCCGAATGATCCGCGCAAGAAAAAATAAAAAATTAAAAAAAAAACTAGGCTCCAAATGCAGAGGGTTTTCACATATAAAGTTTCGTTGGTTTGATTGTATAAATATAATCATATGATCAGTTTGAGTTTGGTGTCGTGAAATGTTTCTCAAATATTATTCAAAAGTGTACTTTTAAGTGTACTTTAGAAATACTTCTAACCATTATCATCATCAGCAGGGATTTCCCTTATTCTCTCTCTCTCTCTCTCTCTCTCTCTCTCTCTCTCTCCGTCCCTATAATCCATCGATCCTGACAGGTCCTCAAAACTAAATCAAGTGTCAGCACAAAGTTGATGTAAATAAGTTCTTGCTGGTCGGCCAACACTAACACGGCCATGTGTAGGGGTCCATAGAAGAAGTTCACTTATGTGTTCGTCCTCGCTTCTCCCCACTTATCTTATTTGTCTTACTTTGTTGGTTTTTAAAATGGGAGGTAAGAGGCCGTACAGCTGTTGTTTTGTGGGTTCTTGCTTCCAAGATTTGTTCAAAATAGCTTGTAGCCTTCTTGTGTAGCTCCCATATCGCTTTTTCTCAAGGTGTTTAGTTAGTGTTTACGTGGTGCATCCATACAGTAGTACTGACACAACCCCAACTTAAAAGAAATTCCATTTTATTTTATCGGATAGATCAGACTTCCATATGATCGATAACCTATCGGTAGCAGTCCACGGCTTCGTTAAATCCAAAACAAAATATTAATGTTCCTGGTGAATTGATCAGGTCTTTCATTTCTTGTGGGAAAATATTAGAAATTTAGGAATTATCCACTAAAAGGTTTCGATCTATAAAACAGCCTAGTGCCATATTCTGACTTGGTGGAATGTCAGATAAATCCTATCAACAAAAGGAATTCATTTTTTTTTATCATCAAATAGTTTTAAACGTTTATTTTATTGAAAATGGGAAAGTTTTTTTAATGTTTCGTTGTAAAAGAACAAAAAGGGAATTTTCAAATCGCTTGCTTTATTTATTTATTTTTTTGACGGCATAACAACTTATGGGTTATTTAATGCCAAAATTTGATTCTTTTGTAAACGTTTGATTACACTCATTACAATTTTCAATGTTCCATTGCACTTTGAAAAATTTGTCCATAATTATTTACTTGCACACAGTTATAAGGTGGAAGTTCCCATGGCGTAATGACCAAAATGTTGAAATGTGGCGAAGATATAACTCTCTCTCTCTCTCTCTCTCTCTCTCTCTCTCTCTCTCTCTCTCTCTCTCTCTCTTGGAGAGTCTCTGTGGTGTTATGGCTAAAATAATGAACTGTGGCCTCAAAGGTATAACTCTCTCTCTCTCTCTCTCTCTCTCTCTCTCTCTCTCTTGGAGAGTCTCTGTGGTGTTATGGCTAAAATGCTGAAATGTGGCCTCAAAGGTATAACTCTCTCTCTCTCTCTCTCTCTCTCTCTCTCTCTCTCTCTCTTGGAGAGTCTCTGTGGTGTTATGGCTAAAATAATGAACTGTGGCCTCAAAGGTATAACTCTCTCTCTCTCTCTCTCCTCTCTCTCTCTCTCTCTCTCTCTCTTGTAGAGTCTCTGCGGTGTTATGGCTAAAATGCTGAACTGTGGCCTCAAAGGTATAACTCTCTCTCTCTCTCTCTCTCCCTCTCCCCCCTCTCTCTCTCTCTCTCTCTCTCTCTCTCTCTCTCCTTCTTGGAGAGTCCCTGTGGTGTTATGGCTAAATTACTAGACTGCGGTCTCGAAGTGTGTGAGTTAGAAATCCAGTCGCGCTATTACGTTTACTTTCGGACTAATGCCCCTTGGATAAGGTATGAACATCTTTATTTCCCCAGGTATGGGTTAAATAGTATCATCGCTGTTATTCTACAAGGATGTCTCTGGCATTAAATAACCCACAAAGTTTGATATGCTATAAAATACAACCCACCAACCAAACCAACCAGCTTGGTAGCAAGTATTTCTATCAAATACAAATAATTTACTCACGGTTATATGGTTTTAAGTGTCCCTATCAAGTATTAATAATCTATATTCAATTATCGGTTTTCAAGTAAATATTTCCATTTAATAACAGTCATTTCTTTGCACACAATTATATGATTCCAAGTAGCTAATTATAATAATCCTAATTAAACAATTTTCCCAGTCGGCAGGGGCTGGAGAATACACCAACTGTGTCTCTGCAGGGGGTAAGACACTTCCCCCATTGAGTATCGTGTTTATGACACAAAACAATCTGATGGTGAGGTTCCAGTAATGCAGGAGCTTTGAGAAATGCAGAGTACCCCTCCATTACCATCACTTCCATATCCACTCTTCTGGACCAAAGTGGTAGCACCTAATAGGGTCCTATCTATGGGTCAAATAGAACTAAAGTGTATACTTATGGTAAACTGAATTGCTTGAAATAGAACTGTTTTGACACTTAAACTGCGTACTTATGCTAAACTGAATTGTTTGAAATGTCTCTGTTTTTGTATGCAAAGCTGAATTGTTTTGACATTTAACTGTGTAAACAAAAAATATTGTTATACTAAACTGAATTGTTTGAAATAGAAATGTTTTTGACAATTAAACGGTGTACTTATGATTAACTGAATTGTTTGAAATAGAACTGTTTATTTGCATAAAAATGGATTTGGCATTAAATAACCTCCAAACGTTGTTAGAACCATAAAAATCAAATCAACAAACAAAAAAACAAACAATGATTAAACAATAATAACTTTGTAATACAAATAATTTACACAATTAAATAGTATTAAGTATTCCTATCTAATATGAATAATTTTCAAACAGATTTATTCGGTCCACAGATTGGAACCTAACAGTCACGACCACTCTGGGTCAGAGTGGACCTGGGAGTAATGATAATGAATAAATGACTCCGCATTGCCTAGCGCTCGAAAAACGGGAGCTTCATCATCCCATGCAGTTTCGTGTTATACTCAGGACACCCTTTTTTTTTGGGGGGGGGGAGTGAAGCTTTATTCCTCTTCAAGGGGGGGATACAATCAGTGTATTCTAAACCACGCCACCAGAACAGTGAATTCTTGTTCAAAATCCTTTAAAAACGAAATAAAGAATTGTCTCATTCAAAGAGTCAATTAATGGCGAATTAAACGAAGGAGGTTAAATAAATGAAATGGAAAATAAAGATCATCGACAAAAATGAGGGAATAAAAAGTAGAAAAATAAGATAGAGTAAGAAGGAGAAAAAAAACAATAGAAAATATGATGACGATGATATCTATGTAAATTTTCATGGCATCGACTGCCATATTGGTTTATGATTATTTGCCAACAAAACATCTTCCCTCTTCACCACTTACCATCTCAACAATTACTCATTCCATCCTGCAAAAACATAGCAACAAAGTTAGAGTCCATTCCTCGCTCTTCATTCTCACTCTTTCACCCCACTGAAGAAACTGATTGCTTTTGCAACTAGGAAAGACGCAAGTGCCCAACCCAGATGGCTGCTGTTATTGTTGATGTTCTTGTTGGCCACCGTTGTTTATTGATGAGCCGACCACTGAGCTGAACGTTGCGTCATCTTTTGTATCTGGAATAAATATAACTCTGCTTACCTACCTATTTACGTATAAACGCCTACAATTATTGCCTCACAATATATATATATATATATATATATATATATATATATATATATATATATATTTATCAGCATAGTACCCGTAAAAGAAAATATTGTATCTGTATACGCTAGATGGGATGAAAGTAACGTTCCCTTCACCACTGCATATGATCAGAAAATAGTTACTTTAACCCACACCTGTTAAACCAATCCTTTGTCAAAATTGCCTACAACGGGAGGTGAATAGATACTGCAAACAGAATGTAGTATTAATGACTTATGATAAAGGTGTTACGCACAAAATGTTAAGGTTTGTGCACACACACACACACATATATATAATCCGCAATATATGTATATGGTCAATGAACATTAATTGATCATATATATATTGTCATCCACAGACCTGTTTCGTTCTATCAGAACTCTTCAGTGTGGCTAGACAGGCTAGATTTCCGAAGCTGGGACCGAAACCCGGTTGACTCAAATGCCAATTCAAGATTCTACCACTCAGCCACGAGGAAACCAGCGCAAGCGAAGGAAATTTAAAGGCTTATGTATCACATTTGTTTTTGTTTACATATATCCGCTTAACGGCTACCGAGAGCTCGATTCATATGAAGAGCCTTGCATTACGCTAGTGGCAACCATTTACTTCCCTCGCTACAGGGGTAGGGGAGCATATATATACACATATGGTCAATTAATGTTCATTGATCCTGAAAATATTCCTTGGACGAGCAGTTGATTTATACTGTTTCCATGAAATATTCCTCTCAAACAGATTGTACTTTAAGACAAAAACAACACGGCTCATAAAGATAACGACGAAGGTCCATATTATAATCAGTTTGTATGCACTGTTCAGATTATTGAACTTTTGACAACATCAACATTATCGCCCATAAAACAACATAAATAATTTTTTAATAAATTTTCTTCTAGCCAAACTATAGCAAGATGATATCATTTGTAATGGAAGATTATTTAATCAAAACGTTTATTATTAATTATTATTAATCATTACCAAAGTGCATAGCATTAAAACTCTCTTACCGAAACTAAAATTGCGTAAAATATTTAACCAATTTATTTTTGAATTGCTACATATTGATATTTTTAGACACAAAATTTCAATGGCATAGAATTTGTAATACCCAGTTATATAAATTGTTTAGGATCTTATCTGTTATAAACTTATTTACTGCTAAATGATAAAAACAAATTCAAGTGAATATTTTCTAATTATGTAAATTCCATAATTCTTTTTTCCAGAGGTAATATTGCCAAGAGCGTTAGAGCAAGACGAGGAAGAAATAGATATAAGAAACTTCATATATATATATATATATATATATTAAATTTTTGGTACATGAAAATTTATATAAACAAAGGAATAATGAAATCATTGGTAAAAAGAGAAACTATTCTAAAACAATAAAATAGCGAGGACCCTTTCGTCCGGCACTTGTCAACCTTAGTCACCGGGAAATATTAAAAAACGGGGTGTAAATTAAATAATTCGATTGAGGAGACGAGGTAAAAAAAAAATTCAAGTAACCCCAGACTCCAACAGTTCCCCAAAAATATTTAAAATATGACTTCTTAACTGTCTGCACAGAGGGTGGGGTGAATTTTGAAGCAGTCATCTTCATAGCTAGTCCTGCAATATATATATATATATATATATATATACATGTATATGTATATTGTTAGAGTGTTTCGAGATGTTGGCGAAACTTCTAATGCTTTGTGGTGTGGTTTATATAATCGGTATTCCTATTTTAGTTAATTTGTCATAGAGAGGTTTGTTGTGTGTGTTAGTGGGTAGAGAGATAGGTCTGTGGATAATGGGAATATTAGGAGTGTTTCTATTCCTATTTTCAAATTAACTAAATTAGAAATACCGATTATACAAACCACATCACAAACCATTATATATATATATATATATATATATATATATATATATATATATATCGACAAGCCGTTTGTCAGTTCTGTTCTCTTTTTAACAGTGATTTGTTTGAGAAAATGGTGCTTGTATTGAAGAAGGAATGAAGCATACTAATTAGTATATTATGATGTTCCTTTTTTCGAGAATTTGGATGAAAATTACGTACAGAAAAAAACACAAACCCACAAAATTCAGTAACAAATTGCAGTAATATTCTCTAAGAGAATTTGATTAGATTAGTCTAATAAAAAGATTCGCTGGTTTATATCTCTTTTGCTGGTTTACAGTAACAAACAATCATAATTGTATATATATATATATATATATATATATATATATATATATATATATATATATATATGTGTGTGTGTGTGTGTGTGTGTGTGTGTGTGTGTGTTTGTGTGTGTGTGTGCAGAATTCTTTAAGCATGAATGATAAAATAGGATAGATCTTCGTATGAGTCGTTTGACTTCGTGATAGAATGGATTTAGGAAGGTGCCGTATGTTTCCCAAGTACTTTCAGCCCTAACTGGAGCCATAATGAAATGAAAAAGATATATTATATAAATCTATCTGAGTTTGTCATTTCATTATTAGCTCGAAGACGTCTGCAGTTAGGGGCGAAAGTAATTGTGAAACATACGGTATCTTCCGAAATTTGTTTTATCCAAAAGTCAAACGACTCATAGAATCGAATAGGTAAAATTTAGTGTCATTTCTTTTTTTTATGAAACATTGAATTACCATGAATTACCATGACCAGAAAATCTAGCGAACACTTACGAATACTTGACAGCTGTTTTGACCTTATTAGGTCTCATTATATATATATATATATATATATATATATATATATATATATATATAATCCCTGATCTCTGATATTTTATTTTTGATCAGTTAATGTTTAAGTATTTAAACCGATTTCAGATTTTCTTTTTCAGATGGGAATATTCTACATTCGACTCTTAAATAGGATTAATTAAGGATTAATACGAGAAGGATCTCGCCCAGTATTAAATACATGTTTTTTCTCTTGATCGTTTTTTAATATATCTTTTTAATTTCGTCCTCGAAATGAAAATCTACCAATCAAGCTTTATGTAAATTTGGGCACTCGGGTATCCGGTAAGGCAAAAGGTAAACAAACGAAAGCTACTACATAATGACTTATAATTCCCAAGCTGATGTATGTCGCCTGAATGCTCAGCGGTAAGATACTAAGTCTAACGTAAAGTTGAACAGGTTCCGATCCCAGCTGCAAGCGCCTTTCACGTCTCGCACCACTGGAGAGTTGTGATACAACGAAGCAGTAAGTCTATGGATGACAATATATATATATATATATATATATATTCATTTCTTTCGAGAGCGTTAAGTTCAATTCGAAGATACCAAGTGAAAGAAGCTGTTTCGAATACTTGTAAAGATGTTTCTTGTGTTAGTTCAGTATCGAGAAGGAGTACTTAACGTAACGCTTATCATCGCAAAGAAATGAATTCGAATGGCGAGTAAAATCCCGGAAGGGGCTGTTTCCATTTTACTTCGCACTAATTCCCTTGTGAAATTAATGAATCCTTCTTTTTTATACCCTCTAGCTATTTGTAAAACTTTAGACAGGCTGGGCTCTTTAATCTCAGTAAGGTAGCTGGTCTTGGACGAGGAAAACATTGAATTCAAAACCTGAGCAATATTGTTCAGAGAATCTGTGGCAAACTAGAGTGCCATCTCATCCAAAATGTGTAACGGGTTCTACGCAAACCTTTACTGCTAAGAAAAAAATCATCTACTTTGACAGCGTTACAGTTGTTATATTTAACTGTTGGGAACTCATATGTTGAGCGCAATGGAAACTTGGATCGGCCTTTCAGTCAGCCAGGTTTCGATCCCAGCTTCGGGAATCTCGCCTGTCTAGCCACACCGAAGAGTTCTGATTGAACGAAACAGGTCTGTCTGTGGATGACAATATATATATATATATATATATGTGTGTGTGTGTGTGTGTGTATAATGATAGATAGGAATTGATAGCTAAGTGTTGTAATGAATGTAAATACCTACTTTGTAGTTTGGTGCCAGATAGAATTATTTGTAGGAAAATGACGTAATGGTTACGTGACTAAAAAAAGACTATCTTTGTTCAGTTGGATCGAAAAGAATGCTGAATAATAACTCAACAGAAAATCAACGCGAAACTAAGTCGTGAGTTAAACTGGTTCATTGGCCCAATGAGTAGAGTGTTCGCCAATGGTTCGGGAGACCTGGGTTCTATCCCAGGTTGCGTCATATCAAAGACTTTGAAAATGGTACTTGATACTACCTTGCTTAACACTCAGCAATATAAGGTACGTATCAAGGATAAAGTGGAGCAATCCAGGAAAGGAGTAGCGCCCTCCCCTACACCTCGGTGTAGTAGCTATTGAAAAGGGAACCTTCTGATCGCCCTCGACTACAGTAGCCAACTTTACTTTTACTTTTACTTATTATAAACTTTAAAGTATTATATATATATATATATATAAGAAGGTCCACGAAGAGATTTGAATTTTTTGACTTTATTTATTTTGTTCTTACATACGTGTTATATATATATATATATATCATCATCATGTGGTGCCGCCAGCACGGATATCCCGGACCCTCTCTCGCAACTTCTCCCAATTATTCATCGCCTCTGGCAGGTCTTCAGGGTTACATCCTGTGTCCTCACATAGCTGCTGTATAGAAGTTCGAGCTGGTCGTCCTGCTTTTGCTTGGCCATATGTGGGGGTCCATAGGAGTACATCACTTATAAGCTCGTCCTTGCTTCTCCAGCAGTGTCCAGCGTGTCCGGTTCGTCTAACTTGTATAGTTTTCGTGATGGGAAGCAAGTGGCCGTATAGTTGGTGTCTTGTGGGGTGTTGTCGCCAGGACTTGTTCAATATTGCTCTCAGCATTCTTGTGTAATTGCCATCTAGCTTCTTCTCCAGCCGTTTAGTTAGCGTCCATGAAGTGCATCCATATAGCAGTATCGATACGACCGCTGCCTGGAAGAAACTGCGTTTCATTTTATCGCTCAGGTCTGATTTCCATATGATCGAGAGCCTATCGATAGCTGTCCATGCTTTCGTTAGTCGTGTGTCGATGTCGTTTTCTGTTGATGAGACGCTACTTCCTAGGTAGGTGAATTTTTCTGCTAGTTTCAGAGAGGCTCCGTCTAGTGTGGTAACGTTGCCTGTTTGGTTGTAACACATATAATCAGTTTTATGTGCATTGACATGGATGCCAATGCCTGCTGCGGCTCGTTACAAACTATGCAGTAGTATCTCTGCTTGATTAGGCGTATTCGCCAGTAACGCTAAGTCATCAGCGTAGTTGGCGTCGGTGATTGTTTTTGTGGGGTACCTTTTGCTTCTTTTCTTAGTCAGCTCGAAGCCATTTTCTCTGATTTTGTCGATCGAAGTTCTAAGCACGAAGTCTAGACAGATGATAAAGAGGTATGGAGCTAGTGTGTCTCCTTGTAGTACTCCTGCAACAATGTCGAAGTATTCCGTGTCTCCATCTGGTGAACGTACTTTCACTTTGGTGTTTCTGTAGAGAATCATTATTGCTGCTACGGTTTCTTTTGGTAGGCCGTATGCTAGTAGGATTTGTTCCATCTTCCCTCTGTGAATGGAATCGAAGGCCTTGGTAAAGTCGACAAATAGTAATGTCATCTGAAGGTTTTTTGCCCGAACGCCTTCAAGGATTCTACGGATGGTCAATATTTGTGAGGTTGTGGATCTATTTCTCCGGAAGTCATTTTGCTTTTCCAAAGAATGTTGTCTATTTTGGGTTCTATGCGGTTTCGTAGTAGAGCATTGTAGATTTTGGCTGCTATGGATGTAAGTGTTATCCCTCAGTAGTTCTTGGCTAATCCGAGGTCGCATTTTTTAGGGAAAGGAAGGATGCATCCCTTCAGAAATCTTTCTATCCTATTTTGACTATAGACTGCGCTGCATTGTCGGAGCAGTATGTTGTCGAATTGTCTGGTCTTCCACACTTCTGGGGGATCTCGTCCAGCCCTGCAGCTTCCCTATCTTTAATTTTTCTAAGAAACGAGTCGAGTTCTTCTTTGGTGAATGGACCTAGTTTAATGTCTAATTGCTTACTGATAATTCTGGTGATCGGTTCATTCGTTATTTTCGGTGGGTTTCCTAGTAGATTTTTGAAATGCTGTTCCCACAGTTTTACTCTTTCTTGTTGGCTTGCAGCTTTCAATTTTGCTTTGGCTGTGCTCTTCCTTCTACTTATTTCGTTTATTGTTTGCCAGGCTATCCTGGATTGCCTATCTTCCACCGAGTCTCTGTTCTACATACAAAATCAGATAGATAAGATTATATATATATATGTATGTATGTTTCCAGCTTGTTGCTTTCGTCAAAGAACAGATGTGGCACAAGGCCTTGTTAATGGGGTACTCAATGAGACTTGAACTCACTCTTGTTTCCAGTCAAGGCCTTGTGCCACATATGTTCTCTGACGAAAGTAACAAGCTGGAAAAATACATACATATATATATATATATATATAACACGTATGTAAGAACAAAATAAATAAATTAAAAAAATACAAATCTCTTCGTAGACCTTCTTATTTTAAAATATGTCCTTATTCTTAATTTGGACCTACAACAACCATCTTTATATATATATAGGGAACAAGTTTTAAAAAATCCATTAAAAGCAATTAAAATTGAAAAACGTGCTCAATATCAGCTAGAAGAGAAAAGTAAGAACATAAAATAATCGAGGTTCACCTATTCCCTCCTCGGCAGCAATATTACTTTAAGTTTCATATAAATAATGAGAAGTCGACAATATTCAGATGTTGTCAGCCTATATATATATATATATATATATATATATATATATATATATATCTTGAATATACGCGCTTAAACCGCCAGAAGGTGTCGTCAGTGATGTTTAATCTTTTGGGTCATTGGGCAGTTTCGGGTCTTGGAACATCATACTCCCTTCACCAGAACGACCCCCTCAGAGATGATCAAATTCTGAGTCACCTACCCAATAAGACGCTAAAACAAACTTATGGCTTATTCCTATATATACAGGAAACATATGCAAACTTCTGTTTCATGGGATGAACTTAGCCTCCGTTGATTTTAAGAGAAAACACTGTAACCTTTTAATGACCGGTGTTTACGAATTCTGGTGTGAAAATTTTTCAATGTTTAAGTATTCATGAATATAAAAATAAATGAATAAATTTCTCTTCCATTATGAGGTGTAGGAATTAACCCATTGGATTGTGATATCGTTGCAAGCAGGTTTGAAATATTACGTCCCATTTCAGACTAATTCCTTTGAGAAATGTATGAACCCGCTTATCCCCTCCACTAGCTATGGTTTAAATAGCATCACTGATGGGCTTAGACAAGGATGAGTTTGGCTTTGAATAATTCACGAAGTTTGATATGCCATTAAACAAAGAAACCCTATCAATCTTCCATTTCGGCTTATTCTTTTGAGCCTTGAGTAATAAAGAGTTGTTGTTTTTTCTTTCACTATGATGAATTGGAATATAATAAACAATACTGCTACTTTTTTAAAAATTATTTATAAATAGAATTATTAACAAATAAAATAAAGCAAATTGTTTTGAAATTAATTTTCAACGTGACAAGAAAAATTCTTTGTCTTTTTAGTAGCTGTTTCTTTTTGATTCACTTCCAGGGATCTCTTCTCTAATCCGATTCTCTCAAAAGGTTTTAAACTTTATTCATCGTAAATTTTCAGATCCATACGAGTGTTTTTGTTGAAGACTAAATGCCACCAAATCTCAAATTTCTATTTTTAGTCTCGTATATAAAAAAGCATTTTCTTTTAATTTACATATTTTTCTCTCAATTTAAAAGGTTATCGATTATTTATTGATAATTCAGTGATTATTGTCTTCAACTTCATATTCCACAAATTCTCCTAATACAGTTTCCATCATTCGATCATTTAAACAATTCCTAATAAACTATTCTTTCTACACAGTGTGTTCAGGGGGACATTGTATCACTACTGTTCTTTTACAAGGATGCCTTTGGCATTAGATAACTCACAAAAGTTGATATGCCTTTAAACAAAAGAATAAACCAAACAAATATTTTTTCATGTAGCACATTATTTCATTTCTTAATTTTTACAGGAAAATATTTTCACGTTTTCGCGAATTTTAAGCTGTGTTTATTAAAACCTATCGATTTTTTGATAGGGGTTCGTGGCATATCAACCCTTGTAGGTTATTTAATGCCAAATCCTTTTTATACATGTATATGAAATTCGAGGGGCATACGATAAGTTTCCAGACTTTTTTCGTGTGGGCACTTTTATTGATTGTACACACATGAAACTCTAGTCCCCTTCGAAGCAATCTCCTCCGGCTGCAATGCACTTGTACCGTTCCAACAATTTCTCGAAGGCCCCATGGAAGTCCTCTTGTATCAGCGTGTCAATGACCTTCGTCAAACCCTCTTTCATCTCCTCAATTGTCTCATAACGACAGCCTCTGAGCTTAGGGAATAACCAAAAGTCACAGGGAACAAGGTCCGGACTATAGGGAGGCTGAGGAATTGTGTTGATGCCCATCTTGGTAAATATTCAATGACAAGGATGGAGTTGTCGACTGGTGTATTGTCCTGGTGGAAATGCCACTGACCCGATGTGAAGAGTACTGGCCTCTTCCGACGGAATCTCTTCATGAACTCCCTTAAAACCTCAACATAGTAACCCTAACCCTAACCCTTTGGCCAATAAATTCTGCTGTATTGACTTCTTTATTCCTCCCACACCACTCATTATCCCTCACAGAATCCGAGCCTTCGTTGAATCTCTTATGCCACTCAAAAACCAATGCTCGATTCATGCAAGATGGTCGAAAAGCAGTCTGAAGCATTCCATACGTTTCTGTGGCATCATTTTTTCCAAGTTTAAAACACAATTTTATTGCATATCGTTCTTCTAAAGAGTCAGATTGCATTTTTGAAATTCACCAGCTGTGACGATCAGGCTTTAGTAGGGTGTATTCCAATTGCTGCTGTAGCTGTTCATTTGAAGCTGAATTGGTCAGTCATCTCATAAGATGTATAGTAATAACATATTAAATGTTCAAGAGTCTACGACAATTCTAAATGCCCCAACGAAAAAAGTATGCACCTCGTATATGATTTGTATGCGCATATTTTGTCGATAATATTTTAAAGTGAGCCAGAACTCATTTGTTTATTCGCACTTAAATGGTTTCAAGTATTTCTAACTGACACTAACAATTTGATTTTACGGTCATTTGTTTGCACACAGGTAAATGGATATACACATATGATTTGTAAGTGAATAATTTGTAGGTATTTGTTTATTTCTTTTAAAGATAGAGATAATCCTTTTGCGCACAATTAAGTATTGCTATTGTTTGCATACAATTGAATGTTAGCAAGTATGGCTATCTAACACTTCTAATTATATCAACTATCAATCTTTTGTTTACATACAGTGAAGCAGTTTCATGTACTACTATTCAACAGTAATAATTCTTTTCAACACTACATTCATTTGCACACAGTCAAATGGTTGCAAGTATTGTTATGTAATACCAATAATTCAATTTTTGCACACAGTTAAACGATTTCAAGTATTCCACACTAATAGTTTCGTTTGCACAAATTTCAATGTTTGAAAGTATTGCAATGCATCACTAACAATTCAATTCAACATGAGTCATTTGGTTCCACGCTGGTAAATGCTTAAAAATTCTATTTGATCTGCGGTCGAAAATCAAACAGGGACAACCACTCCGAGTCAGAATAATGAAAATGAAGGGATACTTAACATTTCCCAAAGCTTTAGAACAGGAGTCTCACCATCCGATGGTTTACTATCACATCCAGGAGACTCGCTGGAGATGAGTCTTACCATGTGCAGAGATACAGTCAGTATATTTTACTGCCACAGCCGACCGAGCTCCTCCCGATTACAAGTCGGTTTACAATGATAATATGAAATAGTTCGATTCGTGTCTTTCTTTCTCTCTCTTCTCCGTGTGTGTCTGAATGATTCTTTGAATTGCACCAATCCATAACACAGATTCACAGAATTCTAAATAAATTGATTTAAATAAACAAATTCAGTCAGCATTTCAAGTTGTTAATCCTTATTATCATCATCATCATCAAGTCGAACTGACTGAACACATTCTCTTGACTCTCTCTCTCTCTCTCTCTCTCTCTCTCTCTTGCCATCGATCCTTATAGTACATCGATCTTGGCGGTTCTTCCAGATGGCATCGAGTGTCCACACAGAACCGATGAATGAAAGCTTTTGCTGATCCACTAACACTATCGTGTCTATGAGTGAAAACACTCAGAACTTATAAGCTCGTCCCTGCTTTCTCCAGCGTGTCTTATTCATGTTAATTTGATGGTTTGAGAGATGGGAGACAAGTGGTCATACAGCTGTTGTATTGTGGCGTGCTGCTTCCAGCAAATATTGATGAATTATTAACATTTTTGATATCTTTGAATTTTTCCGATCATTTTATATAGAGATGTTTTAAAGAGCATTAAAATATAAAGAAGGAAATGAGCTCTATCATCCTTTTACAAACTGTTTTTTCCAAATAAGTGAATGATGGATACTTGCTGAATACAGTTATCACAAGTTTATATTTATGGAGTATTCAAGAAGGACAGAAATCACTTGTGAAATTTTATTAAACAAAAATATTAGACACGCTACGTGGTTCTCGCTAGATGAATGCGTATGATTTTATGGGAAACTTCACAGGAGAATAAAATTTAGAATCAAAAAAGCTTCCTAAAAACAAACCTGGAGGCACATTTCCTAAAAAGAATTAGGTCTTTTCATCCATATGACTGAGCGTGAAAAAAGATTCCATTGAAAATGCAGATTGCCATTTTAAGAATTAATCAACAAGGAATGGTAAGCGATTAATCAAATGAAGATTTAAAATCCATATTATTTCAGAAACCAATGAAATATCATCGTTTTAGCAATTTCTTTGATAGACACAAATCTCAAAGACAAGAAAAGTGTCGTATTGAACGCTGGCTAAATTTTCTTTCAAATCGATTAAAGATGATAACACTTGAGGCATGAATTACCGATAGAATCGCAGTGTATTTAACAAATGAACAGGTGAGGATTTATCAAAAGTGCTACCGTTTTGTGTAGATGTTTATTAAGCTTAGCTTTGTCAGGCAAAAGGCGATAATGAGAGAGCGTCTAAATGAGACTTGAACTTGCAAAACTAAAAAAAAAAAATAGTCTGAAAAACAATCTTGTTAATCAACTGTGTACACTTGATGGTGTGCACACAGATATTCATAAGTTTTATCTTAGTTTTGCATGAAGCCTACAATATAGAAGCCCCAATGAGGATTAAACCCACTGCACAAAGGAATGATTAACAGGATGATTTCATGTACCATCGATTTCCTTCTATTTCTACATGCAGATAGTTAAGAAAGAAATGTTTAAAAAAAAAAAAGTACTGACTATGAATTCAATTTCCAACACTTGCTATGTTTTTTGGGATTTTTTTATTGCCTGTTTTTTTTTTTTTTCTCTTTCTTTACTCTACCAACGGGTCTTTGAAGGGGCATCCAATATAGATTTTTACTGACCTCCACACAAGGCCTCAAGATTGGAATATTCGAAAAGGATAAAATTACCCTAGGAATACCGATCATCGCCCTGCGATAAGCACGAAAACCAATTTTTTCTTTTCTTACAAAAAACAAATAAACGCAGCAAAACAAAACAAAAAACAAATCTGGCCATCAGTTGCAGATGATAAAATGCAAAACAAATGAAATCAGTGCGATAAAATTTGGAAGATTGTAAAGCAAAAAGAAAAAAATCGTGTTTATAATTAGGATATGACTTTTTGAAGTATGAATATAATCATTAATTTTATTGAATCAAATATATCTTCCTTCAAATTCCAACCATTCTATATTTCTTATGGAAAAGTGAAAGAAAAATTAAGCAGTTGAAATTTCAGCCTGGTGTTGTCTTCTTTGTAAACCCGGTTGGACGAAGAATTTAGTAACTGATCCAGTTTAGTCATCAGCTGACCTGAATTGTCTTCATTTTTTCTTTTTGTGGAGGATCTTCATTTCACTGACACCAGAGCCATTGCTAGTGCTGCTCAGCGATAGAATACTGAACTAAAGGCTGTAAGGTTCACCCTTCAGTATTGTAACGCAATGAAGAAGTTAAAATGAAAATTAGATTAGTCAAATATAATCGGGTATACAGTCAATTTCAGTCAATAACCTACATATATATATATATATATATATATATATATATATATATATATATATATATATATATATATATACGTGGTGTATTCAATAAGTTTCCAGACTTTTTTACAGGCATTTAAAATTGTCGTAGACTCTTGAAAATTCACAATGTTATTGCTATACATCTTATGAGATGACTGACCAATTTTTATGATTTCAGGTCCAAATCAACAGCTACAGCAGGAATTCGAATACACCCTACTAAATCCTGATTGTCACAGCTGGTGAATTTCAAAAATGCAATCTTGACATGAGGACACTTTAGAAGAACGATATGCAATAAAATTCTGTTTTAAACTTGGAAAAAATGATGCCACAGAAACGTATGGAATGCTTCAGACTGCTTTTCGACCATCTTGCATGAATTGAGCATTGGCTTTTGAGTGGCATAAGAGATTCAACGAAGACAGGAAGTCTGTGAGGAATGATAAGAGGTGTGGAAGTAACAAGGAAGTCAATACAGCAGAGTTGATTGACCAAAGGGTTAGGGTTAGGGTTACTATGTTGAGGTTTTAAGGGAGTTCAGGAAGAGATTCCGTCGGAAGAGGCCAGTACTCTTTACATCGGGTCAGTGGCATTTCCACCAGGACAATGCACCCGTCCACAACTCCATCCTTGTCACTGACTATTTGACCAAGATGGGCATCAACACAGTTCCTCAGCCTCCCTATAGTCCGGACCTTGTTCCCTGTGACTTTTGGTTATTCCCTAAGCTCAGAGGCTGTCGTTATGAGACAATTGAGGAGATAAAAGAGGCTGTGACGAAGGTCATTGACACGCTGACACAAGAGGACTTCCATGGGGTCTTCGAGAAGTTGTTGGAACGGTACAACGAAAAAATTCTGGAAACTTATTTAATGATCCTCTTATATATAATCAAATCGTTCTGACAGCACTGATTCTTTGACTCTCTATCAGCTTCTGTCCCTATTGGTTATCACTCTAGGTGAGATCTCTTGACGGTATCCAGTGTTCGTACAGTGTTGATGAACGTAAATTTTTGCTCGTTGGTCAATACTTAAGCGTCCATGTTTAGGAGTCCAATAGAAAACGTTGCATTTTTCCTTACTTTTACCGCAATACCCAGCATATCTTGTATTACTCAAAGTAAAAGAATAAACAAAAACTATAAATTCTAGAAATGAAAATTAAAAACCTTTCTTAAGCAATATCAAATTCGTATATAGCAGCCACGTTCTAAAACGCCTATAGCACTTTTCCCGCCAATTCTTCTTCTTACCACTTTTAAAATCATTTTCTTTCATAAATTCTCCTTCCAATTGTTCTTTCTCCTACTCTTTAAATGAAATTTATGTGACTCGACTTTGCTTTTGTCATTGCATTATTTACTCACTGGAAGATGGTTCCAATTTGGACCGAAAGTACTTGGAAAAAATACGGCAATTTCCTAAATTTTTTCCACCCAAATATCAAATGACTCAAATGAAGAACAGATTAAAGATTAAATAGGCAAACACAAAGTGTCTTTACTATTCAATCAAACACCCACACACAGACACACACACACACACACACATATATATATATATAGCATACTACATATATAAACAGTATTATATATATATATATATATATATATATATATATATATATATATATATAGTATTATATATAAATAGCATAAGTGTATAGCATACTACATATATGAATAGTATTTTATACATATATATATATATATATATATATATATATATAGCCCATAAAAGTATGCTCCAATCTTTTATAAAAAAAAAACTTACTTTTCTTTTAAACAGAAGATATCGGGAATATTAAACATTCAAGATAGTCCGTCATAGTTTTGTTCAGGTGGGTAAAATTCTTAAATGTGACATAAGAGCTCAGCTTATATATCTATATATAAAGTGGATGAAAGGTGAGGTCTCGGTTAGCAGTGAATGACTGGATTATACAAAATTCTCTTGTGATGAACGTGTAGTCAATCATTTTTCTCTTAAAAGTGTTAGAATGTAATTGATAAGGGTCAGTTGCGTCGTGAAAGCGATACTTGAAACCTCTTAAACTGTGCGCAAATAAATAATTAATTTTAAATAGAAATTAGAGATCGATAACAATACTTTAAATCATTTGATACTGTACAAACAATTGATTAATATTAAATAGAATTATTAGTGTTAGATAGAAATATATGAAACCTTTTAATTGCGTACATACAAATGAGCTGTGTTTCATAAAAGAATAATGTTACCTACAAACTATTCGCTTACAAATCATATACTTATGTGTGTGTGTGTGTGTGTGTGTGTGTGTGTGTGTGTGTGTGTGTGTGTGTGTGTGTGTGTGTGTGTTTGGCGTTAAATAACCCACAGAATTGGCATTAAATGATTTACTAGGATTGATATGCCATAAAACACAATCAAACTGACTTTTTATTGCCGGGCATGTCAACATTTTTTTCAATTTGGTGTCCCCTCAAAACATACCAAGATGTAAACAAAAATCCAGACAGACATAATCTCTATAAAAGTCAGTTATTATGTATGTCTAAATCTGTTACTGAATTTGTCTGTGATGCTCACGAGTAAGGCCTTATGCCAGTCTTGTCAAAAAGTCCGTTATTATGTATCTCTAAATCTGTTACTGAATTTGTCAAAAAGTCTGTTATTATGTATGTCTAAATCTGTTACTGAATTTGTCTGTGATGCTCACGAGTAAGGCCTTATGCCAGTCTTGTCAAAAACAAATAAATAAGATCTACTAAATGGTTAGTCAACATATTACAAGCACAACTAATTTTACAAATTCATCTGATTCTTGACTGTCATTTTTTGCATTTTCTGTCGGTTTTTGATTATTAATACAGCTCTTAATACAAAAATCTCCTTTAGATTCGGCTCAGTCTCTGTATATATATATATAATTGTACATCTAAGTATATTAGCGCATGTGAATATGGGTGCATATGCATACGTGCACGTGTATGTGCGTGTGCGTGTGTCTATGTGTGTGTGTGTGTGCGTGTGTGCTCACATGTGCATTAACTAACACTGACATAATTGTTTCTTTTCTTTACTTCCTAAGCTGGTCCCGTTGATATTTTCCTGTTCATCTTTCATTCGTTCATCGGTTCGTTTCTTCAATCTTTCATTCTTCCGTATTTTTTTTCCTCTTCTTGCTTTACCTCCGCCTGCAAGACGTGCGCAACAGAATCATTTCTTGGTAAATCGATATCATATAACAAAGCATTGGCCGTAGAAGACCTCTTCTACTCAACTCCTCCCTTCCCCTCCCTCACTTTTCATGAACAACCTCCTCTTTTTTTCCCCTCCCGCCACTTTTATACTCCACCTAAGTTTAGATCACGTTCTTCTCCCTAACCCTGCCACGGATCACGGATATCTTTCCCTCTCTCTGGCTGATTTTTTTCTTCTTATCTCTCTTGTCCTTTGAAGTCTTTAATACCAATTTCCAGTAAGGACCCTTTCCAAAGCAGGCAGCCTTATAAATGCAGCCATATTTAAAGAGTATGAACAGCTGCGTCGGAAAGAACCATATCTTCTCTCCTTCTTAATGTTCTCATTTTTATGGGTTCCTACCACTGAGCGATGGTTAGCAAACTTATCTCGCAGACCATAGGCTTAGATAAATAGATCCTCCTTGGTTACCCAACCTATGTAGATCTGTATCAGACTCCAACTCAAATTATTCTGTTCTTTTTCTTTCCGTGCGTTAATATTTGACTGTTTCTTTCTCTCCTAAAATCTAGGTTCTAAAAGTAATCTCAAAACTATAGTTACCACTAGAGTTGAGCGAAATACAATAGAGCACTGAACTACCCCAGCGATTTGGTTTCTGTGACAAGTTTTAAACCATCACATTATATAGGGTCAGTTCTATTTGATTAGAATCCCTGTCTTTTTTTTTTTTTCACCCCAATCTTTTCGGTTTTCCTCCCATCTTCTCTCTCTCTCCATCATCCATCTTCTCTTTTTGTTTTTTAAACCTTCATATTTCCTTTTGTTTATTCATAGTATTTCTCTTTCTCTACATTCAGGTGTCAACTGTTTCTTCTCTCTTCTTCCGCATCTTTAACTGATATTATACGTTAACCTCTATGTCTCGCTCTCCTCGTTATTCATTATCACACTCTCTCGCATACGCAGACATACTGAATTTTAACCATATATATATATATAAATGTGTGTGTGTGTGTGTGTGTGTGTGTGTCTGTGTGTGTGTGTGTGTGTGTAACACAATATATTGTATGCGACGCATTTTATAGAGTGAACAGTTACTATACTCTTTGTTCGCTATCCGATAAAGTCAAATTCAACTCCTGATCACTTTAACGTGAAAGCCCATGTGCCTAAGTATAGCCAAAAATAAAACTGCCAATTCCAAGCGACTAGTGTCATGAAATCATCAAGCCACTTCCACCCTCTCCGTATAATACAAAAGAGTGACGCTGCTTGGAATTGGAATATCTGAGATCAGGCCCATCTTGATTTTGCCGACTATAACAATGCGGCCGAGGAAGAAAAAATAGTGTACCTGGATACTACACTGATCTATATAAAAGTGCCGAGGAGCAACACTTTGATCCTAAGCAGAAATGCTTAAGCATATAGAAATAATCCCGTTTTTTATGGGTACTATGCAAGTATATATATATATATATATAATCTTTCTCTACTTCTCATTCTTTTCTTTCTGCTATGCGTTCCTTTTTGAATTTCATTTTCCATCAAATGTCTTTTCTTTTGTTCGCCGAAAAATCTCTCTCTTCGTCTGCAAAATTTCTCCTCAGCCTTTTTTTTTCCCGATACTTTCCAGTCAACTCTTTAATTTCTCCACAGATTTTCTTCTTCTTCTTCTTCTTCTTCTTCTTCTTCTTCTTCTTCTTCTTCTTCTTCTTCTTCAATTATCTTTCACCTTTCTTTTATTTTTTTTTCTCTCCTTCCTAATTGTTTTTCTCTTTTTCTCCATCTTTTTTAACTTCTTTCAAACGGTATTTCAAGAAGATTTTTCTCCTCACTTCGCCATCGTCGTCACCATCTCCTTTCTCATTTTGAGACCATAATGCATTGCGAAACCTGTTTTCCGTTCAACTTTTCCAAAATTTTTTACGTCGTTCAAATTCTATGCTTGAAACTTATAGATTTCTTCTTCCTTTTTTGAATTTTATATCATTTTTCGTTTTCATTATTGCATTTTGGGCTGAGCATTCATTTTTATTTTTCTTTACTGACTTTGCCTACATTTTTGCATTTTCCCAAAATGGCAGCTTTGCTTTTTGGATTTTTTCTTGCCCGCTTTTAGAATTAAAAAAAGAAAAGAAAAAAGAAAAACTATTTTTGTTGATGTTTACATTTTGTACTTAAAATTTATTTTTCAAATTTTTGCTTCAGTGTCCGCATTCAGTTCGCTGTGATTTAGTTTAGAAATATTTTCTTCTTTTTTTTTTTTTTTTGTTGCTTGCGCGCTTATCTAATTTGCCGGCATTTAGTTTCAAATTTCGTTTCCCCAAAAAGTTTTCTCTTTGAGCGATCACGGTGTAGCGTAATTATTAACAAACAGGTCTGATGAAACATTTTATAACAAAATCAAATGTCATTGAGTTCCCCTTCAATGACGCTAAACTTCTATTAGTATAAACATTCTCCGTGGTGATCAGAAAGTCAATATTAGAAGCGATCAAAAAGTATTGAGACTGATTCTTTTCCATTTTTTAAATGTTAAAGTCTCAATCTTAATTGAAGGTGTGTGCACAACTGATAAAGTTATGATGTCCAAATAAGACTGTGTCTTTTTTATGCTTTTTGATCAACAGTCTCGTTACTTTCTGATAAGCATTTTTGAAGGAGTCAGAGTAAAAGGCAGGCTCGTGCAAATGGTTCTTCTTCAGTTTTTATTTGAACACTAATGTGATCTTGGGGGAAAATTAATTTCTGCAAACAAATAGCAAGAAATTTTCTTTACGTGGCAAATATCAATATAATTTTAGTTAATTTCTTGGTTTCTCCGTATCTTTGAACTCCTTGGTTAGACTCAGGTTACACTTAATGAAGGTCAAAATCACTAATCATTATATCGCTCTATGAGAGGCGCCCAACTTTGTATTAAACTAAATAATAGCTTGACATCTACTACTACACCGATCGTTGTTTGCCAAAGTGAGTATTCGCTGAACAAGGTTAAATCTGACATGAGATCATTATTTACAGAGCACTCATGATGACTCAAACTAACTGTCAAGAGTGAAAGATGAGTGCAGTCATCCTTCGCTACCATGACTGATGAATTATCAGTCAACCAACAAATAAATGATTGGGTGGACACAAGGGTGAACAATTGTTCTTCTTCGAGAACAAACCAAAAATGAACATCGAATGCTGCTTTCTGAGATTAATGCTATCACTCTCCATATCTTTGAATGGTCACTCCATTTATTTCGAAAGGGTGCGTATGTGCGTGTGTGGCTGCCAGTGTGCGTGTGTGTGTGTGTGTGTGTGTGTGTGCATGTATATGTAAGTGTATATGTGTGTATTTGTTTGTATATGCATATATATATACATATATGTGTGTGTGTGTGTGTGTGTGTGTGTGTGTGTGCGTGTGTGTGTGTGTGTGTGTCTGTGTGTCTATTTCTGTGTGTGTCTTTGTGTGTGTCTGTGTGTGCATATATAAAGGTCAATAACAAACACCCATATACATATACATGTGTGTGTGTGTGTATGATGGTCAATAACTAACCCCTATATATATATATATATATGTGTGTGTGTGTGTGTGTGTGTGTGTGTGTGTACGTAGACCAACAACTAACCCCCATATATATATATATGTGTGTGTGTGTGTATGAAGGTCAATAACTAACCCCCATATATATATATATATATATGTGTGTGTGTGAGTGTATGAATGTCAACAACTAACCCCCATATATGTGTGTGTGTGCGTGTGTGTGTGTGTAAGAAGGTCAATAAGTAACCCCCATATATATATATATATATATATATATATATGGAGGTTACTTATTGACCTTCAGGCTTACATAAGATTCGAGGATTGGAATGTTGTTTTCCAAATCTCTGAAATATTGACTTTGCAAAAACTTTTACATGGAATTTGAATCTGACCCCATTTTTAGAAAATGTCTATTTATATTTCTATATTTCATTTCCCTATCTCTCTCTCCCTCACTCTCTTTCTCTCTCTCTCTCTCTCTCTCTCTCTCTCTCTCTCTGTATATATATATATATATATACATGCATACATAGACGTATGTTTTCATCTACACTGTTTATTAAAAAGCAGAAACTTGATACTTATAAGTCGAAATATGATTCTTCTTCTCGAATGATCAATCAGATTTACATGATTGATGGAGTCATGTTAAGCCAAATGAGATCGAAATCAGGAAAACATTGCAAAATTTATTAGAATGATTGCAAAGGAATATGTACAGGAGTATATGTGTAGGTTGACGCTCGCTAAGCTATTTTTGTATGTGTTTGTTTCAACGATAAATCACCAGAATTTAAAATATTTGAACAGCCACAGCAGAGAAAATTACCGAAATGGAAAGGGAAAAGCATACAAAATCCCGAATATAAAAAAAAGATAATCAATATATAAATACACTTCAACCTATTTACCTTTTGACCTACCTCCCTAAGGTATGCGTAATACTTATTAATAATTTTTGACTCCTTTAAAACCGACTGAATTTATTGTTATAAGTTAGCTTAATTTTCGAAGATCCCACTTAACATGAAATAGAAAGATTATATTTTTTATACTTCGATAACCGTAAGTCGTTGTTGTTGACGAAAAATAATTTCAATATCAGTTCGAGCCTCGTCACAGTCGATTGTGTCATTTCTATTCAGCAATTCTTTTGTGGTTCAGTAGACGTAGCAGTTAATTTACTCTCCATTATGTGCTCAGAAGTCATATTTTACGTCCTTTCATTTCTTAATGGAACAATTGTCTTGAGGAGATTCTGTAATGCAATTAGAGATGAACTCGTGAGAATTCCTAAGATTTTATTGTTAAAAACTCTTTACGTAGTTGATATATTTAAAGAAATTTTACAAGTAGACTTAATAAGATATTCTGGAAAATATATTCTTTGCAAAAGTAGATTTTGGTTACTGTCAGGAATTTGACCGAAATATAAAAGAAACAGAGAGTAATCTTCGGAGTTTTTTTTAATGTTTAAATCGAAGTTTTTGCAGCCGAATTACTGATCGATCTATTTCAGTCTGGTAGAGTCTGTTTGTCTCAACCTACATACAAGATTTATTTTTACATATTAGCACAGACATTTCATAAGTGTATATGTGAATATAAAGTGTATACACTTATATCTGTGTACATTTACGTATTTACACCGAAACAAACAAGCATATGTTTGCTCTTGTCAAGGTTAACAAAAAGTGGAAAAGCTTTTTATCGTTGATAACTACGCAATAGTTTTCACAAGTAATTACTCATCTACTCTTTCGTGAGAAGTACATCGTGGATATCGGTCATAGGAATATGAGACAAAATACAAGGAAAAGTAGACTCATTCTTTTGCGCGGGAAAGTGCAGCCTCAAATGAAATTTGAACTCCCGTTTTCCCGTTTCAATTTAACTACACCTTACCATTTTATACAAACATATTCACATAAAGAAATTAGTATAGAACGTTCTTTATGTCTGTGTACGTGTGTGTATGTGTGTGTGCATGTGTGTGTGTGTGTGTGTGAGTGTGTGTTTTTGGTGTGGTCGAGGGTGATTTGGTGTGGGGCTGCTCTGAATTACATATACAGGATGTTTCTATAAATTAAGACACAATGTTATACAATGACACACCTACGAAAGTATTTTCTCCTCATACAAATACATTATATGTATATGTTAATCGGCCAATGACAGTGAGATTGAACTTCAGTATGAGGCAATATAAGTCGTTTCTTGATAGTTGTTGTATAATTAAAGTTGTATGTGATGAATATACCTGATGACATATCGGTAGTAAAATTGTTTTCTATTTCAGCTATTAGGGTTTGAATCAAAGTAAACAATAAGTTGGGATGTTGATGTTTTTAGCATACAAAATGTTCTTTTCGAAAGACATGAAAATTATCTTTAGAAATTAATGTTTTTTATATTATTTTCAATCTCACAGTGTTCTTCATTTGAGAGAGAGAGAGAGAGAGAGAGAGAGAGAGAGAGAGAGAGAGAGTGTGTGTGTGTGTGTGTGTGTGTGTGTGTGTGTGTGTGTGTGTGTGTGTGTTTCTGCAATGTTATGTCAAATTATTCTCAACTTGTGTCCAACTCTTCTTTAAAAGGAAATCTCGATAATACACAAACTGATGTCATGACCTAAACAACAACGACGAGGATACTCGTGGAATAATTTGTAATCCTCCTCTCTCTCTCTCTCTCACTCTCTCTCTCTCTCTCTCTCTCTCTCTCTCTCTCTCTCTCTCTCTCCTTCGCTCGCTCGCTCGCTCGCTCGCCATTGTATGAATTTAATCGACTTTTCAATACAAGGTTTACTAGAGCAACTCAGATTATGATTACTTTCATTTATCTACGAAAAAAAAAAAATGCTACCACCCGTTCAACAAAGTAGATTTTGTAAGTAAATGAATGTGATGACAGTATCCAATGTTATAGACGGCGCTTTCTGTTTCCAATAATGATAAATGCATGAGCAATGTGGGTATCGTGGATTCTACTGGTAGACATGCACTAAATAAGTAAGATCATTTTCTTGTGAACAGGCCCTGCTAATCTCAAAGCAGAACATTTGCTGATAAACAATAAGATCCCTTGTTACCGACCTTGCTCCCGTTAAAACCGACAAGCAGGTCCATAAATAATTAAATTCATTAAATACATATTTATACGCGACTAGTATCACAGATTTTACAAATATATTCATGTTCCGACTGTTGGGAGATTAGGAAGAATCTGTTTCACCAATCTTCCGCAGGGGAAAAGGCTGTTCATATTGAACATCGGAAATCGAGATCCAGAGTCTTTGAGAGAGGATTGAACCACAGACTACACGCACACAAGGTAAATAGACAATTCTATTTGCTATCAAACAAGCGAATAGATCAAGTGCATGTGTAATGGCAGAGAGGGATAGTAAGAGGGATAGAGATTGATTGATTGATTGACTAACGGCATCTCAACCCTTTATGCATAAAAGAAACGACGTGGAAAGGAAGAGAGAGAGAGAAGGAGAGAGAGAGAGAGTATAGTGGAAGAAAAGGGAAGGAAACTTGTAAGGAAGGAAGGAAAGAGGAAAACAGAAAGGAAAGAAGAGAAGTGTGATGAAAAGAAGAAAGGGAAGGAGAGACTGAAAAGAGTTAAGAAATCTTAGGAGATAGAAAGAAAAAAGAAAGAAAATGAGGTAGGGAAAAGGGGAAAGAGGATAGAAGAATGAAAAAAAAAAGAGATTTGAAAAGTGAAAGAGAAAGGAAGGAACGTATGAAGGAAGGAAGAGAGAACGAAGAAAGGAAGATCGGGAAGAAAGAAGGATGGGTCGGAAGAAGGAAAAAGGGAAGAGTGATAAAAAGGAAGGAAGAAAGGAAGGAAGGAAGGAAAAAGAGCTGCAGTAAAAGAGAATGAATAATTGAATCAAAACACAGAAAATCTTAGAAGAAAAAATCTGCATAACAATTTTCAAGAGAAAGCAAAAAAGTATACAAAAACAAAGAAAAAAAACAACACTTGGAATAAAGACAGAAATAAACAAGAAAAGAAAAAAATGAATTTAGAAAAAAAAATAAAAGAAAGCATTAAAAATAATCTTATGGTAATCGGACGTAGTTGGTTTCAGTGGGCAAAGCAACCGAGCCATCTACATCATGTCTATTTTTCGATTGTATTAAAAGATGCTGGTAAAGGGCGTGTGTTGACCGCTTGTGTCAGGTGCAGCAACTGTTGGCCAGCTACGTGTCTACGCCGGTCGAGAACCGGTCTAAACATCACGTAGCACGTGCCTAAGGTGGCAAGTGTTCTCTCAATAAAACATGGTAATTTTTCTCGGATGCTGTAATCGGACACACATACAAAGGCACAGGCTCTCTAGGCGTCTGTGTGTGTGTGTGTGTGTGTGTGTGTGTGTGTGTGTGTGAATGTCTCGGCCTAACTGCTTCTATGGCTAATTCTGTGTGGGGACGTGTGGCTGAAGTGAGATGTGTCTATTTATTTGTAGGCATATGTTTCTCTCTTCCTCCCCGTCTTTTTCTTTTCCTTTCTGTCTCTCTGCCACTTTTTCTCTATCTCTTCCGGTGTAAATGACTCTCTATCTCTCTCTCACTCTCTCTCTCTCTCTCTATATATATATATATAAGCTTACCTTTACCAAGGATGAAAGCCACAAGCAATGATTTGTGATTTGATTTGCGATAATAACTTGTCAATGACCCCCTTGACTTCAGGTACCTCTACTCATGTATTCGTATTCCGTTTGCGTATACACCACTCTGCCAATAAGGCAAACGGTTTCTTGCAGATTATTTCGAACGGTGAACTCAAAGGGCAACAGGTAGTGAGTTCAATCCTTGTTCAGTGCTCTATCAATTTGATCTCGTTCTAAAATTATTTTGATCCCACAACTGGGTATTAATATTGACGAGTAATTTTCTTTCATTTTTTCTCGCTTTTATTTTTAATTTTTTTAATTTTTTTTTTTTTTTTTTTCATTATTCACCCGGCTCATTATTTCAACGCTTTCGATGAGCAAAACATATGGTAAATAGATTAAATAAAAAATAAAAACTACCCGTTAACATAAATAATAAAAAGGATTTATTGAAAAGATTTTTTAAATGCTATTAACACTGCTGGTGTGTAAAAAAACAAAATAACTAAAACAAGAAGAAGAAACTGAATGAAGGATGAGGGATAGATCTGAGTTGAGATTCAGTAAAGTTTAGTTGCTAAAGCAACAGGTATGTTCAAACACCAATCTTCGAACCAAAAGCGGATATGAGTTCGAGTCTCACCGAGGGTTTATTGTTCATGCTTGCAATCTGCTATGTTCCGCGCTGTTGTCGGAGAAAAAAAAAGAATTAAATAAAATCATTTGTAAAAATCAATAATAAAAAGTTTTAATAGCAAACATCACAAATTTACATAATTTAGAATTATCATACAATCTAATCAATTATTCCGGTCATAAACTTGTATTACAGTTCTGATGAGACTATTTCGTAAAAGATCTTGGGTGATTCATTGATTTTAACGGCATGTCAACCGGTTTAGGGTTATTTTATACTTAGAGGTTAGGGAATCGTGTTCATTGTAGGTTCATATTTACATTTTCGTGTCGTTATTAAGAGGTTTTGTTTGTTTGTTTTTAACATAGTCCTTTTGAATACGAATAAACTGCGAACAGATCTATTTGACACCTAGATGGGACCCTAACAGAAATTAACATTCCTACTCAGAGTAGACATGGGAGTAATGGTAATGAATGGATACTCCCCATTCCCCCAAGCTCCAAGATTGGAACCTCACCATCAGATGCAGTTTATTTTCGTAACCAGGACACTAGTTCTATTTAACACTAACAGCTACTACCACTCTGGGTCCGAGTGGACCTGGGAGTAATGGCAATGGAGGGATACTCCACACTCCCTAGATCTTCAGAATTAATTTTTAAGACATTTTTTCCCCTAAAAACAAGGTGTCGTTCATTACATGACATATTTTTTTTCTAAACGTCAAAGCTCACCTTACTTCTAGGCTTAACCTTGCAGTAACTTCGGTCTGAAAAGTCTCTGCATATACGATATCTAAACAAAAGCTATTAGTTAAGATAACCAAGTTTTGACTAAACATTGTTTCCTATTTCTAACGTGTGTACGTATAATGTGTACAAATATTAAAAATAAGTAAAGTTGGCGACTGTAGTCGAGGGCGACCCGAAGGCTACTATACCGAGGTGTAAGGGAGGGCGCTACTCCTTTCCCTGGATTGCTCCACTTTACCCTTGATACGTACCTTATAATGCTGCATGTTAAGCAAGGAGGTATCAAGTACCATTTTTAAGTCCTTGGTATGACTCGGCCTGGGATTGAACCCCAGTCTCCCGGACCATTGGCGAACACTTTACCCACTGGGCCAATGATCCGGTTATATTATAAATAGTAAAGAAAATTTCGTCAAACTTTCCTAGTCTTAACGAAAAACTCTTGTTTAGACAATAGCTAGGTGATGCGGAAACACGTTTGGTCACACAAATGGGAAATCAGAATAATTTTATTGCAGCAGTTATTGAAGTATAAGTGTTTGAATTTTTTCTTTTTATATCATTGGACGTTGAAGGAATATTTTTGTTGGCTAACATATCCGAAAGTTAGGAGACGTTCATTTCAGGCAATATATGATAAAAACACCTTTTTTAAGACTAAAAATTAGGGGTCGTTCAGTACCCCAAATCGTTCATTACTTGAGTTCGTACGGTGATTGTGTTGTGCAATATATTACATTTCCCATTCTAGTTTATGACAATCTGTTACAGGCTATTGACTTTTTCAAAAAGAATTGATAGATAGATAGATAGATAGATATTAGCCAGTTGAACTGTATTTGTCGATTCACCCACATCTCTCTTATCTCTATCAGTTAATATCTGTATTTCAATCTATTTCGGTCAGTTCATATACAGGAATGCTTCTACGTCGCTGTCTGTCTGCTTGTGCGTTATCAGAGCTCGTGTCAAGTGTTGCTATGTGTGTCCTACTCCTTGTCCGTCCTTTGTTTGTCTAGCGCAGAGATTCGTTTATTTAGCATTGATAGAATCCTGTCGTAATCTGATTCCTTCAATGATTGAATGTCACGTTCTTGATGGCCAATGAAAGTGATACACACACACACACACACACACACACACACACTGATACGTACGCGCATGCACCTGAACATGCTTGAAGCAAGGGAAAAGACGGAATTGATTTAATTATGAATCAAAGAAAAAAAAGTTCACTCTCTCTCTCTCTCTCTCTCTCTCTCTCTCACACACACACACACACACACACACACACACACACACACACACACACACGTAAATATATCTGCCGGATGAGAAAACCATACAAGTATTCATTCATATAACATTGCGGCACATGCGTGTATGTATTCAGTTTTAATAAGCACACAGGAATAAATAGATTTTCTGTTAAGGGAAAATTTGAGGAGTGAGTCATAATTTGAAGGTTAAAAACACCATATTAAATGGGATCAAGGCGCATTTTTGATATCCCTATTTTTTATATCCACAAGTTTGATATCCAGTTTGTGTAATGCAAACTTGGCTGCGAGTCTCACAAGTTCTTTGATATAGTTATTTAATTTTTACATACATACAAGGGCGGACTGAAAATTTCATAAACTGAAAATTTCATAAACTGAAAATTTCATAAGATGAAGTCTTATCTACTATTGATGACTTTATAGAACAATGAGATACAAGTACTGCAATGTCAACCAAAGAACTGTGTGGACTACGTGAAGAACTAGGCTGAAAAATACACAGCATTGCTTACATTCCATGAGTGTATCTTGGTCAGCCTATGAACTTTTCAATCAACTCCCGTAAGTAATATAAACATGTATATAATCTCACACACACACACACACACACACACACACACACACACACACACACACATATATATATATATATATATATATATATATATATATATATATATATATATATATATCTGTCTTGAATGAATCAAGCCATTTTGAATATCTCAAAAACCGATTGCTCGGCCTTGATCTAAATAGGCAAACGTGGTAAGAAAACTTTACTTCAAATCATGAAATTGCTCTAGGAAAGTCTCCATGGCGTAATGGCTTAAATGCTGGCCTGTGGACTTGAAGCAAGCGAGTTCGAACTCTAGTCACGGTGTTAGATTTACTTTCGGCCTAATAATCTTGAAAAATGTATAAACCTTCATCTTTTTTCCAGCTTTGGGTTGAATAGTATCACTGTTGTTCTACGATTAGAATGGCTTTGGTATTAAATAACCTACGAAGGTTGATATGCCATTAAACAAAGAAACGTAGACCGAAAGTACTCAGTGAACCGTAAGAAGCCAGTGACAGAACTTGTGTATTACCTGACTATTGTATGGATTATGATCCAGCAATAGATCCCTTACTTCTTTTTTTATTAATATCTTGGGAAAACATCGCATTAAGCAAATCTCTTGGATTCTCTCAGCTGCATTTGTCTTTATGCAAACAGTGACTTTTCCTAAAGCTGAAATTGGTATTGAAGAGCTGATTACAGGATTATGAGGAAACAAATGACACAACTGATGGTCATCTCGAAAGATAACTTTACAGAAAAAATAGAAGTGACGTTATGATGTGAGTACGTATTTTCTACGGGGAATACTTTGAAGGGGACAACAGTACTTGTTCGCGGTAGGTTATCTTTCGTTTATATTAAATTCCGGAGTACTTTCTGATGAGCATTGTTCGTATATATATATATATATATATATATATATATAAGGCACTTGTAGTGTCATGGTTATCGTCGTAAAAGATAGACATGCAGACCTGAGTTCAAGTCCTGGTCGAGGTTATTTGCATTTCCCATAGTACTAATACCCTTGGAAAAAGTATTAATCCAACTATTCTCACACTAGTAATGGATAAATCATGGGGCATACTGGGTTCTTTAACCTTGATATAGCGACCGGTCTTGCGGAAGAAAAACTCTGAATTCAAACCTGTTAAACTCCGCTGAAAATTAGCTTTGGCCCGCATCCATCTCACGCGTATGTATTGGATATATATATATATATATATATATATATATATATATATATATATATATATATATGTGTGTGTGTGTGTGTGTGTGTGTGTGTGCATGCATGGGAGTACATGTCTGTGAGAGAGAGCGGGAGGAGAAGAGAGTTTGGTTGATTCTGGTATCGGGTCATAGTAATGAAGAACCAAGACAATCTCGCAGTCTCAACATATGGAATGTTCTGTATGATAAGCTAAGTATCTCTGTACATGTGTGTCTGTGTTTGTGTGTGTGTGTGTGTGTGTGTGTGTGTGTGTGTGTGTGTGTGTGTGTGTGTGTGTGTGTGTGTGTGTGTTTATATAACAATAATCCCAATCTCTAAAAATCATCGTTCTCATTTGTACAAGTAATTAGTGTATGTTATCTTGGAGAAGAGTGACAAGAAATTTCGGAATATGACATAAATATCACCAAACAACATTTCTTAGAAAAAGAAAATAGACCCAAGAATAATTTCGGTGTCGATTGCAACACAAAAATTTCAAGGAGACAACAGACTAATCACCGCATTGCTTAAAAGAAATGCAAATTTTCTCCAATTTTCATGAAGATGACATCATCCAAGAAAAAAGTTTAATGGCATTAGTTATTATGGAAAGACTAAAATCTAATCGGATCAATGAACCGTTTTATTTCATACTGTTTCGAATTCTTCCTGGAAAACACGGATGCACAAGGCCAATATAAAAGCGTTTTGTAGGCAAACCCAAGGACCATCTATAACATTTTTTTAATCACAAAATGATATTCTTTAATTACATAATAAAATCATCGGTCATTCATATCCATAAAAATCGATCGAAATTCTTTGTAATAAAATATCTGGTTATTCATTCATATAATTAAATCATTTAATAAAACAATAATAAATTCTAGTATCTTCATCATTATCATCATCATCATTATTATCAAGGCGTTCTTTGAATCTCTCACCATACGTCCACACCAGTCATTGATCATGACAAGTCCTCTAAACGACGTCCAATATCCACACTGAGCAAACGAATGTACGCTTTTTTTTTTGATCGACCAACTCTGGTCTGTCCATGTGTTGGAGAAGAGAACTTCGCACTTACAGTAGTGCCAGCCATGTCGTGTATCTTACTTCAATGTTTTTTTCCGAGCGTTTCGTTAAAGACCAAATTCAACCAAGTCGTTTGGGGCTGCAGAATACACCAACTGCTTCTCTGCAGAAGGTCAAGACCCTCTCCCCAACAAGTGTCCCGGATATGACATTAAACAATTTCATTGTGAGGCTCCATTAATGCTGGTGCTTTAGGGAACGTGGAATACTCCTTGATTTCTATTACTCCCACGTCCACTCTGACCCGGAGTCATAGCAACGGGTTTTATCTATTTGTGGATTAGAAATGTTTGACATTTAAACTGAATGCAACCAAATGACTTATGCTAAATTGAAGTGTTTCAAATAGAACTGTTAAAACATTTAACTGTGTTTAAACAAATGACTGATGTTTAATTGAATTGTTAGTGATGCATAACAATACTTGGAACAATCTAACTGTGTGCAAACAAATATGAAATGTTGAATAGAAAAAGGAAAGTTGGCGACCGTAGTCGAGGGCGTCCTGAAGGCTCCCTTTTCAATAGCTACTACACCGAGGCGTAAGTAAGGGCGCTACTCCTTCCCCGTTCAGGTTAATGCCTCGTGCTGCTTGCTCCAGGCTGCTTAGTAATGATTTGACTTAAACAGGTGTATTTGCGAGAAGTGCTAGATCATCTGTGAAATCAGCGTCTGTGATTATTTCTGCTGGACATCGTCAACGCTTTACTATTTTCTTTCATTAGATCTATTGACGTTCGAAGTATGTTGTCAAGGCAGATTATTATACAAATGTGATACTAATCTATTTCCTTGCAAAACGCCTGTGACAATATGAAAGAAGTCAGTTTCGCCATCAGGGGAACGGACCTTTAATTTTGTATTTTTGTAAAACATCTTTAAAAATGTAAAAGTTTCTTTGGGAAGACTATATCCTAGTAGTATTTTTTCCATCTTACCTCTGTTATGGAAACAAATACTTTGAAATCTACAAAGAATAGTGTTGCTTCGAGATTTTTTGAACGTACTCCTTCGATGATTCGGCAAATTGTCAAAATTTGTAAAGTTATGGATGGATTTCTCCGAAAACTATTCGATCTTTTCCTTATAGCTTTCTCAATTTCAGGTTTGATATGATTGAGAAGCAGAGTATTATAAACCTTATCAGCTAAAGCAGGAATAGTGATGCCTCTGTTGTGCTAAGTGATTCTGTGGTCATCTTTCTTGAGGAATGATAAGATGCAGCCTTTTGTCCATTTCTTTTATTGTGTTTTGTTAATCGACAGCGTTTTATAATCAAAAAAGAACGGAGGTGACCGTGGTGTAATGGTTATCGTCGCAGGGTATGGACACGGCGACACGAGTTCAAATCCTAGACCTGACTGATTGCATTTCACATAGTACTAATACCCTTGGGAAAGGTATGAATCCAATTATTCTCCCTCCAGCTAGGGGTAAATAGTAGGGCAGGCTATGTTCTTCAGCCTTGGTGAGGCAACTAGTCTAGGAGAAGGAAAACTCTGAATTCAAACCTCTTAAACTCCGTTTAAAAATTGACCTTGTGTCATATCCCGCCCGAGCGGAGGGGTTGGTAAATATGATAATCAAAGAAGAACGTCATCAAATTACCTTGTCTTCCATACTTCCGAAGGTATTTCATTGAGGCCTGCAACTTTTCTGCTTTTAATTTTTTTTCTCCACTACATAAAGTTCTTTCTCCGTAATTTGTCAACCCCAAACCAAAATTACATAGGTACAAAACTATTGCTGAAATAGCGACATTTAACGTTAGGACTTGAAGCACGATAAACCAGTTAGGCATCTGAAGAATACACCAACATAGATACGATCACAGATAACTAGAAATAAAATAACACAATACCGGTAATGGATAGACATTTGTAAAGTGGACGGAAGGAAGAACACCTCATAAATAAAACTAAAAGGTACCAACCAAGAAAAAAGACGACAGAAGCAAAAAGGACATTTCCAGAATCCGTTTAACAATAGCCAAATTAACATCAAGCTAAATGATTCCAAGTATTGCTATTTATTGCTTGCACAGTTAAATGATCTTAAATATTGTTATTCAACACTACTGGCGTTTAGTTAAATTGTTTCAAGTATTGTAAATGATTAAATAGTTATATTTCCCCCCATTGACGGTCACCTAACAGGTACTACCACTACGGGTAAAAGTCGACCTGGGAGTAATGCAATAAAGAGTGAAACCTCATCATCAGATAGTTTGGAGTGATATCCAGGACACTCATTATGGGTGGGGGGTCTTACCCCTCTGCAGAGATGCAGATGGCATATTCTAAAGTCCTCCTAGGCTCAGTTGTCTAGGTGGCGAAGGTGCAGCTCTAATTTACATTTGATAATCGGCCACAAATGCAGTAGAAAGTTTGGCTTCGCTATAAATCTATAAATTTTGATCGATTAACTAATTATACACGGTTCATGCCTAGCATATATATATATATATATATATATATATATATATATATATATATATATATATATATGCGTATGTACACTACGAGTCAAAAGTATTTGGCCACCCTCAAAATTTTTTATTTCTCATCCTAAAAGTGTTATTTTTAATGAAACAAGTTAAGCACCGCAATGGTTTTATTTATAAAACTAAATATAGGTCTTGGGAAACACATTAGATTCTAATTAAACCAAAACCTAAAAAAAACTTCTAAAATTTTTGATTCATCAAAACGTGAACCCCTATAGCCGTTATCACTGCTTCACAAGTCCTCGGCATTCTTTTTACCAAAGATTGGAGGAAGACTGAAAATAAGTTTGTCAAGACTTCCTGCAAGCGTTGCCAGAGGTGAGCCGCACTAAACAAGATATTCTGAGGATTGTTTTATTGATAGTTGAATAATTTGTCAACGGTAAACGTTTCGATTTTTACATGAAAATATCATCAAGGAATCTAAATATGTGGTGTTGTATTTCTGAATTAAATCTAATTTGATTTTTTTTAAAATGAAACGAGAAAAAAATGAGAAAGCTTTTAACATTCGATTTCCGTTAGCGATGTTCTGTTTCAAAGGTGTGTGATGTAATTTGTGTTCAAAATTGATTTTTAAAACCAAATAATTTCCTTAAAAAAGAATATATATATATATATATATATATATATATATATATATATATATATATATGCAAGGAACCTACTAATAGGCTAACCCAAAGATTAACCAGATTTTTGTTTATAAGAAATGCCTTTATATCGTTAGAAAAGCAATGTTTCGTGAATAATGTGCTAATTTTAATTATTTTGTTAATGTACTGTCATATCTGTTTTCTTGGGGTGAATTTCTCAACGTTTGATACATTCTAACAAGAATATTGGTGTATAAAGGCTTTATATCAAGACTAGGTGGAGATTTATTTTCTATGTTTATATTATTTATTTTGAAGAGTTCTTGATGCGCTAATGGTTTGGTTTGGTTTGGTTTGGTTGTTTAATGGCAAATCAGTCTTTGCAGGTTATTTAAAGCCAAAGCCATTCTCCTAGAAGAACAGTAGTGGTACTATTTAAGGGTTTTCATAATTTTTCCAAGCTTATTTGTCCGAAAGTGAACGTAATAGCGCGACTGGAGTTCAAACTCGCTTACTACGATTCCACAGTCGATCGCTTTAACCATTACACCACGAGGACCCCCCTCCACCATAATAGATGGGAAAACATTTTGGCTAAAGATTTTGTGATGTTATGAGAACCAGCTTCAATCCCAGGAATAATTACTCGTAAAGGAATTCCAGGTTTATGAGTTTTTGGAAGTTCATAAATTTTAGAGATTATAGAGTGATAATCAGTAAATGAAGACAAGAATTTATCTTATTTAGTGGTTAATATTTTGTAAAAGTTATTAAAAATGTCTGTATTTTTCGTTATGACTCTCAGAAAAATTTGTTCATGTATGTTTTCGTTATCGAATAATTCTATTATTTTGTTGTTTTAATAGATACAGTTCATTATAAAAATACCACCACTTTTTTTCAGAAGTTGTGATGATTATGTAATTATTCGTGGATAAACCACTCAATGCAGCGACGTTTTTTCTTGACAAACATGATCATCTGTGTTGATATTTATGTTCCCATCGATTAGTCTTCTACGAATCTTTTATTGAATTTAGAATCAGGTTATCTATAGTTTATACTTATTAAGTTTGCTATATTGTGGTTTTTCACTCTTGTGGGGAATTTTAAAACCAATTGAAGATTTTCAACATTGACCTTGTCGAATTGTGAGTTCAGGACATTCTAAACAAGATCATTCCTCCCGATGAGTTTCCAGTTGTTGTTATTACATGCGATATATATATATATATATATATATATATATATATATATATATATATATATATATATATATATATATATATATAATCCGAGGAGAAAATACAAGGGGTAAGAGTATCCAATTTGAGTGCTCAATGTTAACGGCTATCGACGTATGATAAATTTGGGATTAAAAATACATCAAAATTGAACGTACAGAGCCAAGAATAAAAAGAAAAAAAAATCCCTTCTTTGGTTTTATTATAAATTCATTTCTGGTCATGATTCGATGTGTTAATTTCTTCCAAAAATGAATAACATAAATTTTATAAATACAATTTAATTTTCAGTAGCATTTAAATTAGCGGTTATAGTGTTTTTTTATTTAGATATAATATCTCCACTGTAAAAAAAAAATCTTGATTAAAAAATAGGATAAAATATTTGAAAAAATTATTTTAATTAAAAAAATTAATTTTCTTTTCAAATTATATTCTCGTTGGAAGCAGTTTAAAAATACCAAATAATTTTTTTCATGCACTATCAGATGATGGTCATCACAACCAGAAATAAATTTATAATGACTCCAAGGAAGTTAATTTTTTCTTTGTATTTTCATTAAAAAGAATATATATATATATATATATATATATATATATATATATATATATATATATATATTGTATGTAATTATTACTGGTATTAATATTACGAAAATATAGGTATAAGAAACTTGTTTTGGTTTGATTTGGTTTGATTTGTTAGTTTAATAACTTCAAATGGGTTATTTAAATCTGATATTTAAATATTTCTAATCATAACTCTATTTTCAGTGTTTCATTTAATTTTCTTTTTTATTTGCTCTTTTTTTTAATTTGTTTTGGCCCAGTGGGTAGAGTGTTCGCCAATGATCCAGGAGACCTGGGTTCAATCCCAGGTCGCGTTATACCAAAGACTTTCAAAATGGTACTTGATACCTCCTTGCTTAACACTCAGCAATAAAAGGTACGTATCAAGGGTAAAGTGGAGCAATCCTGGGAAAGGAGTAGCGCCCTCCCCTACACCTCGGTGTTGTAGCTAATGAAAAGGGAGCCTTCTGGTCGCCCTCGACTATCGTCGCCAACTTTACTTACTTACAATTAGTTGGTTATATAGTTATATGATATTAATTATTTCTATCTTAAACAAATAATTTGCCCTTCGTCAAGGTATTTGAAGTTCATAACTTATTCATGATGACATATGGTATCAAGGTACAGGGTGCAGGAGTAAAAGATGGAAGAGGGAGGATTGGATTCATGCCTTTACTACAGGCTGCGGAAACAAAAGATGGAGTAATTTTTAAAACCTTTTTTGACTGATTTGTCCAATTAAAAAAAAACGCAATAAATTTAAATTTTCATGATTAACTCAATCATTCAAACCCTTTTTCATTAAAATTCAGCCGAATATGAGTGAGCAAGAAAAGAAACGACAAAGAAACTTATGCCGAAACCAAGTCAAAAAGAAATTCCGAAATGATCGTTATTTCTTTATAGACTCCATCATGTCCAAACGTTGATAACGCTATTTGAGGTCGTTTTAGAAAACAAAACAAATGCAACTTCCCATGCAAATATTGGTTCGCTTTAAACTGTTATTGAGGAGGAATGGAATAAAATGTCTGAAGAATTTATTTTAAAGGCATGGAAAATTAGTTCGAAAGTGTGTTGATGTAATAATTGAAAAAAAAATGGTAGCCATACTGAGTAAATTTAGTGTTTTGTGTCTATCGTCCTATTTTTTTAATTTTCTTTTTTTGTTTATTTTTTAAAATTTAGATTAATCTTGTTTTATGATAGAGTCGTTTATTATTATACTAAAATATTCCTAATTTTGCTTCCGCACCCTGTATTCCTATCATGTGTTAATTATTCATTCAGAATTTTATGGTTTAAAGCAAATCTTTCAATTTAACAATTGTAATCATTTGTTCTCACAGTTATATATTTTAAGAATTCCTATTCAGCAAAAGTAATTTGCAAGCAATTATGTTATTTCAAATAACTAATAATAATAACCTTTAGTAAACAATTTTAACTTCAATTAATTGATAGAAATAATTTGGAAACATCTATATGACATCGAGTATTCCCATTTACTTCGAGCGATTCTAAAAACATAAATATCTACCTGGCCTGGGGCCCGAACAAGTATTACCATTCCAGTTCAATGTGAACTTGGGAATAATGAAAATAAAGTGGGGACTCTATATTCACAGAACTCTAGAACTGAGGCCACAGCACCGGATGCAGTATAGGGTCCTACCCAGAATACCTTTTTTGGAGGAGAAGAGTTCACCGCCATGCAGAAGATGCATTCGGCATATTCTAAGTCCACAGCCAGGGTGAAAGAAATTTGAATATTCATAATCGACAATAAAGTTAAGAAAATATCTATCTATCTATACAAACATAATGAGATAGATAGATAGATAGATAGATAGATAGATAATGAACAAGCAGTCATGACTGTTTCGATTCAGCTTTCATTTTCTCTTCAATATTCGAGAGTCTGCAAATCTTCAAATCCTTCGCAACCCAAACCCCAAAATTCGATTTTTGGCACGTGTGACTCATCTGGTAAAATAAGTTTTTTTTTTTTTTCTGGGGAGTTTTTCTCGTTTCGTCCAATTTTTCTCCTCCATTTCATGAGAAAGTGGGCATAGCAGCGAAGATAATTTTGTCGATAGGAGTAACCAATAAAGAAGATAGAAACTGTCGACAATGAAAACAGAAGGAAAAAAAGAGAACAATGAAGAAAAAAGCTTAAAAGCGATCACAAAGAAAGAAAGAACGAGAGAAAGAAGAAAAAAAGAAAGAAATATCTAATGTTAGTCTCAACAATTGAATAATGGATTAAAGATTTGATCTTTCTAAATTCCATGATCCATAAATATAGCCATAAGTAAAGATTGGAGTTGTGTTAAAAATATCAAGACTGAAGCTGTATTAACCAAAACAGACATACACGTTAAATGTAACATTTTTAGTGTCCTTGGTATTCGACACGCTTATTCCAGGGAATTTTCAACTGGTCAAAGCATCTCTGAAAACTTTCAATTCATATGGTATGAATTTATGCCGTTTTATTTCTTTTAATATCCTCTACATTCTCGAGTTTTATCATCGAGATTAATTTTCAATTTAGGGAACAAGAAAAAGTCATTCGGTGTAGATCTGATGAGTATGGAAGGGAGCTGTTTAATCCTATCTTTCATTCAAAAAGTGTCAGGATGCTGATAGAAAAATTATCAAGAATTGGCACTTGACACTAAACAATTTGATAGTGAGGCTCCAGTAATTCTTATTTTGCCATCACTCCCAGGTTTACTCTGGCTCGGAGTGGTAGCAACTGATAGGTTCCTAAGAGTCAAATGGAACTGTTGGACATTTAAACTGTGTACTTATGCTAAATTGAGTTGTTTGAGATAGAACTGTTTTTACATTTAACAATGTGTAAATAAAAAACGATACTTATACTCAACTGAATTGTTCAAAATTAAGTGCAACCATTTAACTGTGTGCAAAAAAAAAAACGAGCTCAGGCTTCTTTAAAAATGTTATCAAGAAAATATTTTTAGAAATCATATGTTTAATATATGAATAAAAATGATTTGGCATTGCATGACCAACAAGGGTTGATGCGCCATAAAACCAAACCAAACCAAACAAAACCAAACCAAAAAGAATTGGTACTAACAAAGTCTAACATTTTATAAGGCATTCTAAACAAGTAGATATCATTACTTTAATATTAAAGTTGCTCATCACTTTTATTATTATTATTATTATTATTATTATTATTATTATTATTCACTCATTAGAGCTTTTCACATCAGCATTAGCCGATGGTTTTTCACTGGAGTCTGAGTGACAGAAAGTCTCCTCAAGTCTCCAGGACTCTTCTTAGTATTCTGACCGTTCTCAACAATGCTGTCGTTTGGATGGTCTCCACTCGTCCGCCAACTTCCAGGTCCTCTAGTCCCTCATTAGAGTTTTTCTCATCAGCGTCAGCTGATGGTCTTTTACTGAAGTCTGAGTGACAGCAAGTCTCCTCAAGTCTCTAGGACTCTTCTCAGTATTCTAGCCGTTCTCAATAATGTAGTAGTTTGGACGGTCTCCACTCGTCCGCCAACTTCCAAGTCCTCCAGTTCCTTTAGTAATCCTTTAGTTAATGTTCCAAACGCACCAATTACAATTGGTATAATTGTCACCTGCATGTTCCATTGTTTTTTCAATTCTCTTGCAAGGTCGAGGTACTTATCCTTCTTTTCACATTCTTTCAGTTTTATTCTGTGGTCAGCTGGGACAGCAAAGTCGACAATTTTGCAAGTTCTCTTTTTTTTGTTGTTGCTGTTGTTGTTGTTGATTATTATTAGGTCAGGTCTTCTGGCCGAGATTAAGAGATCTGTGTGTATGTCAAAGTCCCATAGAAGTTTATGTGTGTTATTTTCTAGGACAGCAGCTGGGTTGTGCATATACCATTTGTTCGTTGGTCAAATTTCAATTTCTTGCACATCTCCCAGTAGATCACCTTGCCTACCCATTCGAGTCTAGTCTTATATTCCTTCTGCGCTTATTTGTTGCATTCGCTTATAATGTGATGATTTCATCTCTGTCACTGCATAACCGACATTTGCTATTTTGTTGCGTCTTATCTATTTTCGTTCTTAAGATTCACTTAGGATTCTTTTTTATCACACCTCAAATTAACATATACATGCATCACTATGTACCAGTGTGTATGTGTGTATGTAAACTCTATCGACAACTAAACCCCTTACTGCCCACTCATGTCCTTTAAACTGGAAACAATGATGAGGTCATACGTGCTGTGGAGGGGTTTTTGTGGGACGAGGATGCCAACTTCTGTGATGAGATTGCAATGCTTGAGTATCGTTCGGTCAAATGCATTGACGTCAGAGGGAGCTATATTAAAAAATAGTGAAAACTGTTTTGTTTCTTCGACTCCTTCTTGGTGAGGCTTAGAACTTTTTGAAGGATAGAGAAATTAACAAATCGTTATATAAACTTTTTGTTTTAATCAGAATTATGTTTAATACTAACCAGTTGAACAGAAAAAAGATATATAAGGCATAAATGCCGGGAGACCAGGATTCAATCCCAGGTTGAGTCATACCAAAGGCTCAAAAAATGGTACTTGATACCGCCTTGCTTAGCACTCAGCATTACAAGGTAAGGATCAAGGGTAAAATGGTGCAATCCAGGGAACGGAGTAGCGCCCTCCCCTATACCTCAATGTAGTAGCTATTGAAAAAAGAACCTTCGATTCACCCCCGACTAAGGTTGCCAACTTTACTTTATATATACATATATATATATAAAATCTTCCATTCTTAAAAAACATTTTCACAGGTTATTTCCTGCTTAAGCGATTTTGATTCTTAGTGAGCGCTCTTGTGTCAGACTAAGCTACATTTAATCGATATTCACACATCTTTGTCACCGTCATTAATCCTTCATGAAGTAATCTTACACCATCTTGTTTCTGACTTGCAATCGATTATCGATCTTTGGCGAGAGAAGAATTATCTGGAGACGATGTTCTTCCAAACAAGTTGATGTTAGGCGATTGTAGTGGTGGAAACTACGACATTCATTAAGTTAATGTTATTGATGGTTTTGGGAGGCGCAAATGGGAAAAGGTTGTAGCATATCAAAAAATAAAATCTCTTAAAACTGTGAGTGGAGTCATGAACTCATTCAGCCCTTGTTATCTTTCTTACTTTCATAGCACAAAGGTAAATAAGAGCTTGTAAAGTGAGAGCTATTCTATGAAAGTCATTCTAATATTATTTCTGTGTTAATATCAAAAATGTTGGCCACAAATGACCATTGGATTTGGTTTGGTTTATGGCATATCAACCTTTGTAGGTTATCTAATGCCAAAGCAACCTTTGTATAAGTACAGTAGTGGTACTATTTAACCCCTAGCTTGGAGGATAAGGGGGCTCATACCTTTCGCAAAGGTATTTGTCCGAAAGTGAACGCAATAGCGCGACTGGAGTAAGAACTCCCTTACTACGATTCCGCAGTCCATCGCTTTAACCATTACATCACGAGGACAACCTCACGACCATTTGAGGAGTGATGGGTGTGATGAGTCACATTTACTGAAAAGGGTGGAGTTAACCATTGCCATAGGAGCAGACGCTGAGATTTGGATTGTTCTGATCAAAAACACCATCAAATCGGAAAGGCTTAATTATAGGTTGAGAGATTATGGCATTGTGGTTTGGTTGATATGAGAAATGATGACGAGACGGCAGCGGTGGTCATGGCAACAAAAAGAATGGATAAGGATAGTCAATAGCTGAGGATTAATTATAGTGGTAGCACTTAAGATAATAACAGTGGCAGATATAACAGATTCCGTTATTTGTCTTGTGGCAGAAGTTGGTAACTGCAAATTTCAGCAGAATCAAAACGGTGCCATTTTTGAGTAGAAAGATGGCGTCCAACAACGTTAAGTATTAAAGATGAAAATGATAATACAGTGTAGAAAGTAATGATCGTGGGACGCCTCTCCTAAAGGTCAGATGAAAGGTCAGGAAAAAATATAAGGGAACCTTTTCTTTCTTTCTTTTTCTTTCTTTCTTTCTTTCATTTTTTTTTTTTTTTTTTTTTTTTGCTGGGTTATGATTGGTAGGCAAAGATATTAAGATTTATCAAAAGATAAGAATTAAACGAAAGCGATAATTACTGAGATAATTTTTTTTAAATTGTGATCTGGTTTGTCACATAGATACATAGATAGACTGATAAAAGTACAAATATAGAAATAACGTATTCAGAGGATGAGTTTATTTGTAGCTGAACTATTTGCCGACGTTAAACGTTTCGGTTTTTGCATTAAACCATCATCAGGGCGTTTAGATATGTGATATTATATTTTCTGAATTAAACTTTTTTTTATTATTCTTTAAATGAAACGAAAAAATGAGAAAGTTTTAACAATTTTATTTCTGTTAGTGGCGTTCTGTTTCAAAACTATGTGAAGCAATTAGTATTCAAAATTATTTTAAAAACGTAGATATGATGCTTAGATATGAATAGACTAATAATTCAAATAAATTTTTGTCACCTTCGAGAGAGTGACCTTTGAAATGAATCTGTTTACGAAGTCATTTATTTAGAAATAAAATTAGTTATGCCAAGATGCATCATCATCACCATCATCATCATCATCATCATCAAGGTTTGCCTTGGCTCTGTTGTCATCCACCTTTGTTGGTTATTGCTCTTTTTGTAGTCCTCTAGACTCCATCCAGTGTCCACACAGAGCTGATGAATGTATGTTTTTAATGGTCAGCTAAAACTGGTGTGTCCATGTGTCGGAGTCCATCCAAGTGTAACTTATGAGTTTGTCCTTATTTCTCCGGCAATGCCCAACATGTCTTGTTTGTCTTACTTGAATGGTTTTTGAGATGGGAGGTAAATGGCCATACAGTCAATGTTTTATACGATGCTGCTTCCAGGATTTGTTCAAAACATTACTCAGAATTCTTGAATATTTCTTACTGGCATTTCATAAAGTGGAGGTGGTGCAAACATACAGTAGTACTGACACGTCTACAGCGTAAGAGAATTCCCGATTTATTTAATCAGAGAGATCAGATTTCTGTATAATCGTTAACCTGTCAATAGTAGTCCACACCTTCCCAATGCGGATGTTGAAATCGCTTTCACAAGATGAGATACTGCTACCGAAGTATATGAACTGGTTTACTAATTTCAGAGGCTCGCTTTTTATTCATTTATTTATTTATTGGTACCATCTTAATTAAAGTACATGAACTCTGTTTTATCTGAGTTCACGTAGAGAGCAATGCCTTTGGCTGCCTGTTCCAGGCTATGCAGATGAGATTCGGCTTGAGCTGGTGTATTAGAAAGAAGCGTTAGATTATCTGCATGGTCTTCATTAGTAATGGTTTCTACGGAATACCATCTGCTTTTTGTCTTTTTTAAGTTTGAAACAATTTTCTTTTTTGAAATCTATTGATGTTCGTAATCCATAGACGAATGATGAATTGAAATGGTTACAATGTATCTCTTGAAAGACTTGAATTTCAAAACATCAATTGAGCGATCAATTGCTTTAGTGTTTTGTAGAGTATCATTATAGCGGTGATAGTTTCATTGGGAAGACCATATGTTATATGTATTTACTCCATCTTTCATGTGTGTTGCTTTATATTATCATTCGATTGATTCTCAGATTTTGTTATTTAGACGATGAGTAAATACTTCCAATCGTTTTGTGATGATTCAGTAAAAAAGAAGAACAAAGATTAAATGCAATTGATTATTGAGTCAGAGATCATCGATAAAAGAAGTAAATTGTTGTCAGTGAGAAAGAAAAACAAAAATAAAATGTTATAGCTAACGTACAGAAATGCGACAGAAAACGTAAAAAATCCAACAGTAAGAATAGTAAGTAATAATATTGTAATTAAATACAAAGACAAATATTTTTTCGCTGTTGAGCATCCATACAAGATTGAGTTGCTATATATTTGTGCACATGAGAAGGAATATGACTAGAAAGATAATGTTGCGTGATTTTTTCCAAATAGAAGAGCTCTCAGCCATGAAAATCTGCATTCGGAACATAGCTTTTTTGACCTGAGCTTGAACACTGTCTTCTGGTACCATTAGGAGGTACTCAATTGTCTATGTCATAAGGAGGTCAAATACAAGACAGTAAAGAGTTACTTTTTCTTTCTCTTTATACAGTCTTAATGCCAACCAAGATTCCAAATTTGTTACATTATCTTTTTTGGGGGGGGTATAATTATTATAAAGGCCAATTTTTATGTCCAATGTGTAACAAATACATATATATGAGATACGTACAGCCATTGAGAATTCTAATTATTGACTTTCAGTGTGATACACAAATAAAACTATTACTGATTTTGTTGTAAACTATTGGTAATCGATTTAGTCTTGGATATTGTATTATTTTTCCAAATTAAAAAAAAAATCAACATTTTGGTAAATTTTCCATTCACTTTTCATTGTCAAAGGAAAAAAATTCTCGATTTACATAACACAAACAATTGACCACTAAAAGTCGTTAACAAGAAAGTGTTGGCTATTTTTAGCCACAAGAAGTTTGCAAATTTTTGGAAAATACAAATGTATTTGCCGTTCATTTTTAAGACTTCAAATATATCCCCCGTTGATCTACTAATATAATCATATTTCAAAATGTATCGATGAATTTTATGTGTGAATATTTGTCTATAAACACACTGACGCACAAGTGTGTGCGCGCACACACACACACACACACACACACATACACACACACAAACATTTACCTGGTCAATAGAAAACATACTCCTCTTGCCATACCGATATAACTATTCATCTGTTTCATCAATTCTCGTCCAAGTCACGTAATTAATAGCAGGTGTTTTCCCGATGGACACTCAAAGACAAGTGGCTCCCCAAATGCTCATGACACGAACACTGTGGTCTCTTATTGACTATAACAAAACATGAGAACAGAGAAATTGGCAGTTTTTAAACACAGACAAGAGACAAAATGATGACTAATGACATTCAGATTCTTCTCTCTCTCTCTCTCTCTCTCTCTCTGTGTCTTTAACTATCTATCAATCTATCTATCTATCTTTCACCCGGATATAAATATCATCTTTCAATGTTCCAATAATTCTTTCTTTTTTATTTATCAGTATTTATACATTTTACAATCTTTTCCTCTATTATTACACTGATACCCAACATCATTTGAGATAGATAGATAGATAGATAGATAGATAGATAGATAGATAGATAGATAATTTTTATCATAGTATCTTTTATTCTTTTATTCATTATTATGAATTTTTCCAACCAGCTTTAACTCTTGGGTACTTAAATTGAAGTTTGATTGACAACAAGTCCCCTCTAGTCTTCAGGAATCTCCGGAGTATTTTAGCAAATCTTACCGAGGCTGTGTTCCGAGTAGTCTCGATTCTTTCACTGATTTCCAATTCCCTCAGCGTCTTTTCCAAGCCTTTGGGGACCGTTCCAAGCCCACCAACTTTCTCTCAATGTTCCAGAAAATTTCATGGGCTTCATTTTCAAATTAATAATAATAATAATAATAATAATAATAATAATAATAATAATAATAATAATAATAATAATAATCACTCTTTTCTACTTCCTGTTTTTCTTATAATCATTTCTTCTTCTTCTTCTTCTTCTTCTTCTTCAAATGGCATGAAAAAATATCAATCTTATCAAGACCAAACAGATCTTCACTTTGAAGAGCAAAATGTTTAGACAATATTTTTTATCGTTAAGAAATCATCTACTTTTATTTCCATATGGAGCAGTTACTCGCCTATCGTTATCATTTAACGTTACCATTATTATTATTATTATTATTATTATTATTATTATTATTATTATTATTATTATTTCGTTTTAAAAGGAAAATAACACAGGATATTTCAAACATTATGATTTTATAAAAAAAAACAAAAACTACCGGACGCCGTACACTTTTGAAGTGTTCATACTGAACTATTTCCGATTGAAAATCTAAAATATTTTAAAAGACAGAAACACTTTTGATTAATCTTACAGCCATATTTCTAACGAATTTATGAAAAAACTAAAAAAAAAACCCTCTGTACTTGATAATTTTTTTGGTTATCCTAATTTTCTGGATTTTTTTTTGTATCGAAATTTCTTGAACGATAAAAAGAAAATAAAAAGACGTTTTCAAATTGAAATGAAGGTGCCATTAAGAGTTGCTTTTAGAAATGTATCGATTGGCTTTACTCTCGATTTTATGTTGTTTTCAGAAGCAAGTCTCTTCGGAAACATCCATTGTATTTTGCCATTAAGACCAAAACTTTAAACAAAGTGATAACTGGTAACTTTTGACGATATAAGCCCGTTTAAAAACGCAAAACGATACAAACTTTCACCTTTCAATTCTTTAAGCGAATTCTTCTAATGGCCAAGGCGTTGATAAATAAGACAGATTTCATGATGATGATGATGATGATAATAATATCACAGATTCAATGAAGTCAAAAACAATTCTCTATAAAATAGTCTTTTTCAATTTTGTCGTGATTTATAACAAATTTATGAAAAGACGTAATGAGTCAAATGTAGACTTTATAAAAAAAAAATTATGAGCAGCATGAATTAAGTGGAGTCACATATTGGATTTTGTTTCTTTAATCAAGAATTGGCGTGACGTTTATCATTGTTGGAAGTCAACACAGTGACTTGAGTTCCAACCCAGTATGAGGCTGTTTCCATTTGGCATAGAGCTAATACCCTTGGGAAAGGTATGAATCCAACTATTCACCCTCAATCAGGGTAAATAGCAGAGCTGGTAGAACTCTTTAACATTGGTATGTCAACCGGTGAAGGAGAAGGAAAACTTTAGATTCAAATCAATTAAAGACCTCGAGAGGGATAGGCTCTTCCTTCTCAAGACACGCTACATGAGTTGTGCTCCAACCCACAATCAAATCAGAGACCGGTGACTCACAAACGAATTTGAAATAAATAATATCTGATTTAAAAGGTTTCTTTTTTTTTTTTCTATTGTCCATGAAGAATAGGTTTAGGTTGCTTTTATTTTTTATGACTAGAAAAAAAAAAGACAACGAATAATTTGTTATAACACTTGGATGTGTCCCAGTGACATGGTAAGTAAAGTGCTGAAGTGCGAAATTGTAGTATGCGAGTTCGATCTTCAATCGAATTATTACGTTTACTTTCGGACTAATGCATCTTGAAAAAGGTATGAACTCTCTTTTACTTCCAGATTGGGATTAAATAGTAACACTACTACTCTTCTGCCTGGATGGATTTGGTATTAAATAACACTCGAAATGTTATATACCCGGAATGAGGAGGCAATAAAACTTGTTTATAAAATCATAAACTTTCTTTTTATTTACAAAAGTCGTGGTGAAATTGCTGTTGGTGTGTGTGTATGTGTGTGAGTGAGAGAGAGATGGGGGGCAGATCAGATATACGGAGAGCCCCGTTTCTTCGTGCGTCTTTGACAGAAGGCTAATACAGGATCAGTTTTTAATCCGGAAGCCGCCGGCCATGGCTAGCGCCCAAAACGGCGTAACGTGTCGATTCTGTTAATTGCTCTCTCCAACAGACCACTGGGGTCGAAAATTTCGTCATTATATATCCTCCGGCGGCCCACACATTCTTCTTTCAGGCGTCCCACCTACGCAATTTACGTGGCATTTTCGCTGTCCTTTTTTTACTTTCAGACACAGCTGCACATTCTGTTTTTAAAATCCAAACTAACCGGCCTGTCAAAGGTCAATGTGTCACAGAAAGTTGATATGACATTAAACAAAGAAGCCAAACAAAACCAAGGTTATGATAATACGTTGATTCGGTAACCAACAAAAAAGATATAATTTCGTTGATTTTAAAATACAAATCTATGAGTGTATAAGACAAATACGTAGATATTCATCAAATATTTTGACAAATTTTCTGATTCCATTCAACCATATTGTGCCGTTTTGTATTGTTCCGACTTGCGTAGGAAAATGATTTTGAGGATTTAACACTTAACTTCATTCTACAGCCGACTGGGGCTGCATTTCTGCGACTGTTTATGAACCCTTTCAACCCAATAAAATAGGAAAGGGAAAACCTGATAGATTAGAAGAATAATATTTGATAAATCTTTGATCCGAAAAAAATAGTTTTAATGGTTTTACTGTCATTTTAATTATTTTATCGTTGCCATTTTAGGAACAACATAACTTTGGAACGATGGGTACTGAAAACAACATGATTATGCAAGTTTAAGCAGAATATGGTAAATTCTCAGTCAATTTCCTCAGTTGGTCAAAGTTTTTAATAGAATTCCTTCAAAGTTTGTGACAGATTTATCCAGAATAAAATATGCCGTCCAGTATAGAAGCTAACAGTGACTAATATCAACGAAACAACACCAATGTTCTTATTGACCTTGACTTTACGAATTCTGATTGGTTAATCAGCGCTTTTTGTTTTTAATGTAGCTTTTATTTTCAAAAGAAAATCGAGAGCGTTGTTGCCTTATTTTGAAGATAAATCAATTTTTTCCTGGGCTCCAAAAAACGAGGTTTTAATTGTGGTGAAATTCTAGATTGGTTTACTATTTTTTTAAAAATTGGAGGATGGTGCTATACAATATTCCTACCTCCTATGAGATAACAGAGAAATAAATGATTATTGATCATATAAAAAAATTAACGCTAACAATCATTTATTTGTCTTATCGATGATTAATCGATATCTTTCTTTAGTATCCTATAATTTACAAGTTCACAGATATAAAAAAATATTCAGAGTTGGGATGTCAGAATCCCAACAGAACATTATTTAGAATCCATTTTGACAACCATCGTTTGATTGTTATTTTTCCAACCTGCCGGGAACGTTGGATGATAGGGACGGATGGAGAGAGAGAGAGAGAGAGAAAGTCGGGAGATCCATGCTGTCAGTGCAATTTGATGATGATGATGATGATGCATCTATTTTTATCAAACTTTCACTCCTTTACATACATCATCATCATCATCTAAATCATCAAAATTGCGGATGAGATAAGAAATTGTGTTAAAAAATAATCAGGACAAGATGAAGATAACAGTCTGAATAAATTGCGGATTCATGGATATTTGGATTCAACTGACAATTTCATAAAACATGCGATAGATTGTTAAGAAATATCAATTGAGTTATTGAACCTTATACCTCTATAATTGCAGTCAGATGAGCTGACCACGGAGCCACCAAAACAATGAAAGAATTGAAGAGCCTGTTGATAATGAATTTCAAAATGCACATCGAATGAAAGTGTTTTGCCGGCGGCAGATAATCGAGTCTCTTTCGCCTACTTTTCACCCTAAGTGCCGCGGGGTTTGAATAAAAGCAACGTCTTATTCAGCTCGAACGAGTTGGTTGTTTGGCCAGAGGCAATACGGCTTTATTTTCGTCAAGGGCAGGTTGGGCAGCATCAAGTATCTTCAATATCCAATCAGTACCATCATCGGTACGTCAACAATACAGATGCATGTTACATCTTAGAGAAAGAGCAACGGACAAGTAGCTGTGAGGTATATGGTTCAAATTGCGTTTGCAGGAACGACGGAACCAAAAGGTTGCTTTTAGAAAACTAATGTAAACAATTATTTCTATTAGTTAGTGATGTACATGAGAATATCATACATACCGATGCGGAACAAAAATTAATGGCAATAACAATATGATATAACATAATGTCTTTAATGAACTGAACAATATTTTTGTCTGAATTCGTCAGATGAGCAATTATTATTATTATTATTATTGTTTAATTTTCCGTTTTATTTTCGGTTCCTTACAATCCTTCACCTGGTCTTTATCAAAGACCTAGAGGGCAGGGAAAGTTGTGGTTGTATGCATTCTTTGAATTTATGATTTTCGTTACCTCTTTTAGATCATATTTTTCTGTCATATTGATCGTACTCTCCAAAGGAGACCAGCAGTTCCGCAATTGTTTGTATTTCATATTGACTGGAACTGCCAGAAATCTTGTTAATGTGTTTATTTGTCCCTTTCTTTATCATTCCCAATGCTCTTACTGTTAATGGAACGGTGGTAGTTGTAACTTGCCACATTTTTTAAAATTTCTCTTTCTTGGTCTTTGAATTTATTTATTTCATTATACTCTTTGACAAATATGTTATTATCTGTTGTCACTGACAAATCAATTAGAAAGCATGTTTTTTTATAGTCCTTAAACATTATATCTGAGATATTGCTCTTTATTTTTCTATCAGTTTGGATAGCAAAATCCCAGGGAATAGTAGTTCCTTTTGGTTCTGATTGGTGCTTATTCCGTTTTTATCAATCCAATATTCCATAGTATTTACATACTTTCCAATGAATCTGACGTCGTATTTTATCATGCCCTTCTTTATATTCAATTGGTGTTAAGACTGGACAACCGGAAAGTAAAATGTCAGTTGATTTAGTTTGTTTTCATACAATCTAAATATTAGGTTCGATCCGTTTTTTATATTGTTGACCTGATAGCTTCTAATCAGTTGGCTCTGGTCCTGTGCTGCCATGATTAACCCCCTGTCTCCGTCTTTATTCCAGCACTTTTCAGACATTAATTAATTTTTACTTTATCTATATCAGCATTTGTTATTCTTTGAGCGAATGAATTAGTCTTTGTGTTTTTGCTTCTTTCTTCAAGTATTTTGCTGCTTCAGTTGTTTTATCTTTCATGCCTATTTCTTTCAGTGTGACGTTGAGTTGTTAAACTAATCTACAGCTTTCCTTACTAAATGAATATTTTTTTCTTTCCCTTCTCTGACAATAGCATCCAAACTGACCAGTATTTACTTAATCGTATAGTCGTTGTTTTGTCGGTCAATCCGAGTTGGATTAAACCTCTTCCATTTTTTACTCTCTTGGTGTATATATTTATCAATCCCTCCGCAAGGGGGCAGCATGTGACAAAAGGTCAGTTTTTAAGCAGAGTTTAAATGGTTTGAATTCAGAGGGTTTTTTTCCTCCTAGACTGGTAATCTAACTAATGGAAAGAACCACTTATTATCTATAGCTGGATGTAGAATAATTGGATCCATACCTTTCCCCTAGAGTATTAGTGCTATGCGAAATACGATTAGCCTCGTCCCCGATTTGAACTCGAGTCTATTTCTTACGACGATAACCATTACACCATAAGCACCTCCATTTTTTTCTCTTGATGCAGAGATGTTCTGTATCTGCTCTTCAGTGATTTATTCTGTGGCGAGTTCTTAGTTTCTTAACGTTAGTATCCTTCCTTTTCATTTCAGCTAACGTCAATTTATTATTATGTCAAAACTGTATGTCACAATTGGTATTGTCACGATGCTTATTACGATAACTTTGCTTTTTGCTTTTGTTTTTGTTTTTGTTTTGTTTTTGTTGTTTTTTGTTTGTTCGATATTTTTTTTCTTTTTTTTTTTTTTTTTGTTTATGTTTTTTGGTTTTTTTATTACTTCAGTTATGATCTTTATATGGTTCTTATTCCCTGATAGAATTATCTTTTAATTTTTTTTCTTTACTTATTTTATGATTGATACTATTCGCTCCATTTGTGTAAATATTAATGATTTTTATTTTGTTCTAACTGTACTTTCTTGGTATATATCAAAAATATTTTTTAAACTTTACTAGCAAGCCTTTCCTAAATGTGACTTTTGCACTTTTGTCAAAACCAAATTGCATCCCAACGTCGTCACTTAATCTTTCTTTAGTGCTTTGTAGACTTTTTAAATCGTCACCATTTTCCGCATATTACTTTAAATTGTCTATATAGAATAGGTGATACATTTTTAGTATCAGTTTTATATCCATAATCTGTGTGTTTAAGTTCTATGAAGAGAAATATAAGAGATATACATAAAAGAAAAGGAGAAAAATGAATATCTTTGGAATATTCCATTGCTAATGGTCGAATTATTAGTTTTGAGCATCCCTTCTTCATAGATTAATTTGCCACCTTCACATATTGTATTTTAGGAATGTTGTTAAATACTGAGGATATATTTAAAGTGATTAGAACTTTGAGAATCAATTGATGGGGTACGCAATCAAAAGCTTTTTTTGTTGTTGTTGATCCAAGCCATACTTAGATTTTTCTGTTTAGATAAAAAAAAATTCTCAGTGATCATCTTGTTTATGAGTGGATGATCTTTACAACCATATGATTCTTTTTTTTTTTGCATATCTCTTGTTCTAAAAGGAAGATGTTCTGTGTTATACAACATATGACATGGATTTTCGGTTCGTTCCTAGTGACCCCGTGTGCTTTGACAAGCTGTCACGGTGTGATGAGTAAACAGGGATATGACAGCACATCAGGGCAGTCGGGTACAACAAGTGTGTAACCGGAAGGAGACCACGTGATGAGAACGACGCGGTCAGATTTAGACAGAGTCAGAGAATCGTAGTCGAGCCGGGGACACGCAGCCGATCAGAGGGTTACGTCGTCTCTGACGAGCTTGCAAGGGAGTGCAAGCGTTGGCACCCCCCTGGCTCCCGGAAGAAGATATGGGAAGAAGTCCTCTTTCTGAGAATGTGTCTCTCCATCTATCTCTCAACTAACAACAAACTGTGGGCCCTTTTCGAGAATAAAATGAGAGATATATCTTTATAAACAAGTGTGTTTCGTTCGTTCATTTTCATTGATTATGTTTCCACTTGTATTTGTATTACAGCAAGACAACACTTACAATCTATGAATTTTACTAACCTCTCCTTCAGAATCGATGTAATTTTTTTATTTCATTTTATTTTATTTATTTTTTATTGGTAGGTATGTAACGAGGTGATATATTTTTGCGTATATTGTTTCCTTTGTTCTTGGTTGTAAGTATGTTACTTCTTCTATGAGCTACTCAGGAATTTTTATTGGCTCTTTTATGGTTTATGAAATAACTTTCGTCATTAGCTGATGTGTGAAGGATTGGTGGTAGAGCCAAAAATTTGTTATTTTATCAATTTCAGGTGACTTCCAATTGTGTGTTCGTTCAATTGTATTCCTTATCTTTTTAATTGGAATATCTTTGGATATTTGTGGTTCATTGTTTTTATGTCTAATGTATTTTTGATCCACCTTGTTTTTTATTAAATGAATTCTTGTGGCTTCATATTTCACTCCAATGATCTTCAGATTTTCAGTCTTGTCTATCACAAAGTTTTAACAATTCCGACCTAATTAAGGATTATTAGTAATCTTCAGAGAATCTCAAATCAAACCATTTATCATTGATGTTGATTGTTCTTATTCCAAAGACCATACTTACAGAATTATCTTTTAACAGTTAATTCTTGCTGCTGAATTCGCTCTTGTCTGCCTCTTTTACTGAATCAGAGTTTATTTCATTAAACGTAATATCCGAACCAGGGATTGAACTCACGATTAAGTTATCAATCATTCTCACTTAGCTATTGCTTAAATATATTATGGGATTTTCCTACGGGATAATTCTGCGCTAATTGAATAAATGGTTTGGTTCCATCAAGATTTCCAGGTTCAATCAAAACAATATAACTTTACGTTTCGATTTCTTGAAAAATGTTCCAAAGGTAGTTTTTGGAAATGACATAACAAAATCAAAACACAAAAGAGACTACACACAAACACGTACAGAGAAGCACACACACACACACACACACACGAACATATTTACATAAATATACAATAAGATTTGGATTAAAAGAAAATGTATGAACATAGATATGAAGAGATTACTTTTACTTTCATCAGTTTAGTGGGTTATCTAATTCCAAAGCCATCCTTATAGAAGAACAGTATTGTTAGAATAGCTTGCGAGATAAGGGGGTTCAATACCTTTCCCAAGTGTATTAATCAGAAAGTCAACGTACTAGCAGAACTGGATATCGAACTCACATACTATGATCTCCCAGTCGACCACTTTAGCTATTATGCCCTTCTATGAAGAGATTAAGCAAGCTAGCTAGATTAATATTGAAAAAGATTATCCCCTGTGACTGCAACTTTACAACTACAATTATTATTAAAATATATTCTCTCAATTTTTTGCTAGTGTAATTTTTTTTTCATCTTTTGTCTTTTTATTTTCATTTCTTTCTTAAAACTCAAAATATATTTACTTTTATCTCTACAAATTTGGAAAAATTGTTTCGTTTACGGAAGTGAATGTAATGCGCATGTCTCAAGGCTGAATTTCTTGTGCCAAAACTAAATAGGATGACTTGAAAAACAAAGTTATAAATTTACTTGTACAATGCAATGAACAAATACGAAAGATGCTTTTTATTTTTCTAAGTAATGTTTAAATTGATATCCGATGATTCGAGAAAGAAGACAGGTCAGTAAATAAAACTGTTTCGCTAGAAGTCTTGCGCCATCAGAAGGTAAAGCAATTCATAACCAAAAACTGACCTACTTTAAAAAGAAAAGAAGCATGATTATTCATGTATAGAATACGGATGATTAAAATAGCATTTTTGATAAGTCTTGGGTGATTTTCAAAAGTTAACACTGGGAGCAATTATATGATATAATTTCAAGCAGTCCCTACAGGTTCACCATCCCTGTCAACATATTCTGGAATCTCTAAAAGATAATTTAAAAATGGTAATATTTCTAAGAGAGTATCTTTATTAGAAAAACAAACTAATATTACTGAGACCATCTGGGAAAGATTCCAACTTTGTGTTGACAGAGATGGGGAACAGGAGAAAACTTTAAAACTATAATAAAACAAAGGAACTCTCATAGAAATGTTAACATTTTTAAAACATCCCGTATTATAACTGAACTGCTCACTTTTATTATTTTTTTTTTAATTTCTTCTAGTATCCCACATTCTTTGGGTATCAATTTGGTGAGGAAAGAGAAGTTATTGTAAAAGCCTGGACTGAAGTTGACTGCAGGGATTTCGTGCATCAAAGTATTCGGGGGGGGTCTTACCTATGTGTTGGATTTTATGTGTGTGTTCTCTTTCTTGGTTAATTTGTGGGAAACGTTATCGATACCAGATACAATAGGTATTCTTGAATTGTTGGGTTTATATATTTTTGTATGTTGTTCTATCAAGTGACTTTGTTTTTTCCATGTTGTGTAGCACTCATAAAAACATGATCGATCTGTCTATGTCGATGGGTGGGGCTTATCTGAACATTGAAAAATATATCTGGAAATCACAGCCCGAATAAGCAGCATAAATATAATAATAAATGTTTATTTAATTTTACCAATATTTTGATGTCTGTTTTCATTGATCGAAGGATTACTTTAATAGCAAAAAAAACAAAAAAAAAACGAAAAGAAAAAGAATCAGAATAAATCTCATATTCTAGCTGGTTTCGTTTCTTTGTTTAATGGTATATCAACCTTCGAGGATTATTTCATGCCAAATCTGTCCTCCTTGAAAAATTGAAGTAATACTATCAAACTTATAGTCGGAAGAATATCGGGGTTCATACCATTCCCAAGAGTTAAAGTTCGAAAGAAAATGCCATAGCGCGGCTTGAATTCGAACTCACTTACTATGATGTTATACTCCAGCTTGTTAACCACTACACCATGGGAGCTACTAGGATCAATTGCAGGCATGCTTTTTCGAGTTTCTTTGACCCTGTTGAAAATGAATATTTCCGTATAAGCAAGGATGCTATACAAAGGCAAAATCTTTGTCGGTATATTCCGGTGTGCGCATGCGTCGAGGCACATTTCGTAAGAAAACAAAAGGTTACAAACAAACCTATCAACATGACGCATGCGGAGGTCGAGTCAATTCTGTTGTTGGTTGGTTGGGTTTTATGGTATATCAACTTTTGTAGGTTATTTAACGCCAAATCCATTTTTATGCAAATAGTTATATTTCAAACAATTTAGTTTAGAATGTGTACACAGTTTAATTGTCAAAAACTTTTTTATTTCTAGCTATTCAATTTAGTCAAACAGTTCTAATTCGGCCAATTCAGTTTAGTATAAGTACAGAGTTTGTTTACACACAGTTAAATGTCAAAACAGTTCTACATTAAACAGTTCAGCTTAGTGTAAGTACAGTTTCAATGTCAAAAACAGTTCCATTTCAAACAATTCAGTTAAGCATAAACGCAATTTAAACGTAAGTACAGTTTATTTGTCAAAAACATTTCTATATCAAGCTATTCAGTTTAGTCAAACAGTTCTAATTCAAACAATTCAGTTTAGCATGCATTTAGTTCTATTTAACCGATAGATAGGGCCCTATCAGGTGCCACCATTTCGAGCAAGAGTGGACCTAGGAGCAATGGCAATGACGGGTTACTCCGCATTTCCCAAAGCTCCAGCATCATTGGAACCTCACCATTAGATTGTTTAGTGTCATATCAGGACATTCATTGGGGAGGGGTCTTCCCCCTCTGCAGAGTTGCAGTCGGTGTATTCTACAGCCCCAGCCGACTGGGAAAAGTAAATTCTGAGAACTAATTAAATTCTATGGCAATCTTTGGACTTAATGCGTGAAAGGCGCGAATTTGCGAGAATTGGTAAGGAAAAATTAGTGAATGAGAAAACCTGTCACAAGACAAGTATGTCTTTTTTTAATTGTCTCTGTCTGTCTGTCTGTCTGTCTGTCTGTCTCTCTCTCTCTCTCTCTCTCTCTCTCTGTATGTGTGTGCGTGCTCGAGAGTCATTTATGAATAAGGTGAATTTTGTGTAATGAGTTGGCAATAGGACACACTGTTTACACTCGCACCTTTTTTTAAAAACATCAATAGTTATAGGACCTTTCATGTCCAAGAGAGTGTCAGCATAATCTTCTCTTCTGACCACTGTGACTGTCACTTTTTCTGTAATGTGCTCCCACTCTATGTATGAAACATTCACTGGTCCAAAAAGTTATGGAGAGCATAATGCATTTTTTATTATGAAAATGTAATTTTCCTTTTATGAAAATACAAAATAGACTTATTGACTCTGAAAGAAATTAAAAGGTCAATTCAAAAGGTCAATGAGATACAAGTAATAACCGAACTTTTAAATTGTCGAAACAAAAAGTAAACAGGACCAAGGACATTTCAGTTTGTTAGTGCATTGACCTATTTAAAATCATGACATCCGAAATTAACTCTTGCCCACCTGTTGAAGTTAAAAGGTCAAATCTGGGTTTTGGATAGATTAATCAGACCTTTCATTTTTGTTTAGGTTAAAGTAAAAAGAGATACTCTCCCCCACAAGGCGAGGGCTGGGACCCAAATTAACCAAACCCCTATACTGAGGTTTGATCGGATGACTAATTAAAATCTGATATGTGGAAGGGATGCTCTTCTCACAGACGTAGATCAGTGACTGACCAGTCAAAAGGAAGTAGGAGAATAGGAAAAGATTTGTGATTGGTTAGCCAATCGGGAATGTTTCTCCCGGGGGAATCCTCTATAAAAATATGTTTTCAAGGTTAAAGGAAATTGATATCCGATGTCGATAACTAACACAGAAGAATAAGAAAAGAAATATCACCAAACACTAAAGCCTTTCCAACAAAAGCCTCACTTTCCGAAAAATTGAATAACACAGAAATACCGCACAAGCCAGATACCTCATTTTACTGACTCTCATACACAAAAAGCAATACAATTTCCATAGATAGATAGATATTGTATATATTATTGTTACATCATTTTGTTTCAATAAATAGTTGTTAACGGCAAATTTTTCTAGTCTTTGAGTGACCAACACCCAGGTAACTTGTTCCAACCAACCATCCTGGTCATCAGAAGTTCCAGATTGTGTCACCCCCAATCTGTGGATCTTTCAAAAACAACGTGGGCTCAGAGGGAGTTGATAAACCAACTAGTCGGAAACGCATGTGGCAGTCACGGAACAAAGACTACAATCAAGTACCGTGACAAGCATAGGACCACACATTAACTGTTTTTTCAACTCCAGCTAATAGTGACAAAGTCGTGTTAAGCCGATTTGTAAACATTTTCTTTAACTAAAACATGTTTCTCCGAACACAACACTCATTATTCTGTAAATTTCCAATGGTTTGTACTTCTTAGCCTCCCAAAATCTGACGACAGAGCATTGTTCAAGCCAGGAGCACTCTGTTTAATTTGCCACCGGTTGGAATAACCCAAAAACAATTTTTGGCGAGATTAAAATAATTTTTTGCAATAAACCAATTTCAAAAAATGCAGACTTTACCGAGTTTTACTGGAGTCTGAATGAGATCAGGTCTCTTCTGGTATCTAGGACTCTTCGAAGTATTCTGATCTCAATAGTACTGTGATCTAAATAGCCTCAATTCTTCTTTTGGGTTTACCAGTCTCTTTTCCAAGTTGTTATGACTATTGCAATGACTTCAACTACAATTTGTATTATTACTATCCTCATGTTCGACAACTTTTACTATTCTTTGTCAAAATTCAGCTATTTGTCCAGTTTTTCGCATCTCTTCACTTTTATTTCGTGATCCGCTGAAACGTCTAAATCCACGAGATAACAAGTTTTTTTCTTCTTGTTAATTAATGATAAGTCTTGTCTTCTCGGCAGAATTGAGCTATCCGTTTCTATCTCCAAGTCACAGAAAATTTTGTTTCCTTTTCTATGACAGATTCTAGTCCGTACATATGCAATTTTTCAGTTTGGTCAAATTTCCGACTCTTGCGCAATTTCCAGTGGATCACCTTTCCAACCCAGTCATGACCGTTCCTTGATACTTTTTGTATTCGTTTACTTCATTCACTTTGGATGTGATTGACCGTCTCACCTCAGTCACCACACTGTCTACACGAGTTATTCTCCTGCTTCTCGCGAGTTTTTCACACCAGTGTTTTCAGGTGGTATTTCGTTAAAGTCTGGATGACAGCAACTCTCTTCGTGTTTCCAGGACTCTTCTGATTGTTCAAACTGATTTCAACAATGCTGTGGTCTAGATGGTCTCGATTCCTCCCTTGATTTCCATTTCCAACAGTCTTTCTTCGGAGCTCTTGGGGACCATTCCAAGCACATTGAATACAATTGGTATCACCGTCGTGCTCATGTTCTACAACTGTTTTAGTTCTCTGGCAAGGTCTTAGTAATTGTCTACCTTTTGGCTTCTTTTATTTTCACTCTATAGTCCACCAGAGACAAAATCCACTAGACAAGTCCTCTTTTTGGGTTAATTAACACTAGGTCTGTTTTTCGGGCCGTGATTATGGAATCCGTTTGTATCTCGAGACTCCAAAGAATTTTATTTGTCTCTTAGATGGATTCTGGTTTGGGCATAAAATATTTGGTAGTATTGTCAAATTTTCCCTTTGGTTCTTCTATTGTCTATTTAAAGAATGTTTCAGAGTATCTTACAAGAGGCACTGCCCAGGTGTTCATACCTTTGACAAGATTTATACTGCCGAACATGGTTGCGAGAAGCTTTCTCGTTCTTCTGAGGTACTCTTTTCTTATATTTTCCTTCATCTTTGCTTGTTCGATGGGGTCTGCTTCCAATATTCTCAAGTATTTGTAATTTGCCTTCTCTACAAGGTTTCTAATATTTTCCAATTTGCGTGTTCGATTCCTTCCGTTGTTTTTCTTTTTCTACTTTTCATTCTAAGAACGACACTTTTTTTCTATGCCAAATTGCATTCCGATACCTTGGTTGTATATTCTTATTTTTGTATCATGTTCTCCAGTCCTTTTTCACTTTTTGCAAATAGTTTGATATCATCCATGTACTATGGTGATTAAACTTTTCTTGTGATTTTGTCAATCTATTATTATTATTATTATCGTTATTATTATTATTATTATTATTATTATTATTATTATTATTATTATTATTATTATTAGTGTTAGTAGTTGTAGTAGTAATAATAATAGTATAGGTCAGTATTTTCTTTTTTCTTTAATTGTTAGTTGTTCTTTATTGCAACTCACTCGGATCATTATTCTACGTCAACGAGGAACAAACTTCTATTGAGTCACGATAAAAGTTACTAATAATTAAAGATGAATGGAAATACTCGTCTAAATTGATAACAAAAATGGTTGACAATTCTACATGTAAAAATAATAAATAAATAGAGGGCAAATATTTAATGTATCTGTGGATATTTTTGATCGTTTTCTTCACTTGGTTCGTCCCTACATCTGCTTAGATGATTGAAAGTAGCAAAGAAAATCGCGTTTTGTCTATTTTCATCTTGTATTCTCTTTAAATCTGCATCTCACAATAATAATGGTGGTTTTATCTTGGCTCGAAAACTGACAACTGATCCAGTTAGAAAAGTCACAACTACTTCACCCATTAAAAAATCTTCTGCTTCTAGAAAACGTATATGCATTTGTTTATTCATGTGTTTTGTGCTGTAAAACTTGCTACATTTGAAACTGTGAAAGAAGGAAAGGAAGAAAAAATGAGGATATGAATATTGAAAGAATGAAGAAAAATGGATGGAATTAAAAAAAAGAAGGAAAAAAGAAAAATATGTGTAAATGAAAGAAAACCTACTCCACAGCAAAAATAATTTTGCATTTTTCTCAAAAATTCAAATTTAAACATTGAAGCACACGACAAAAAATAGGACGAACGAAAAAAGTCTTCAAATGGCAACAATAAACGCAAAGAAAGATTAAAAAATAATTTTATTTTGAGTTGGCATCTTTGGGGAGTTGAAGAGTTTTTGAAAATTCCTCTGGGATCTTTATTTGCATAAATTCCTTCTTTTTATCTGCTATTTTCTATCTTTCTACAGATCCCATTACTACATAGGTCGTAAAATGCTAACAACGTGTATGAAATATATTCTTCATAGGGATATATATATATATATATACATATATATATATATATAGAGAGAGAGAGGGGGGGGAGACAGAGACAAAGAGAGACAAGTAGATAGAAAGACAGACAGAGAAGGAAGGGGAAGAGAGAGAGAGACAGAGAGAAACCGATAGAGACACAGACAGAGAGAGGATAGAGAGGGGATTTATCATAGGTATATAATTAGTTTGCCTCTATTTGCCTGGGTTTGAGAGATAAAAACAGGAAAATAACAGGGAAAAAATGATTGAAATCATCAATTAAAAGCATACATTTAGTAATATGTCGCAGTTTTAAATAATAAATATCTCGAAAATGTTTTTCCTAGGATTAAGTTGTTATATGGAAAAAGTTTTTCTATTCTTTTAGCATCTTGTTTAGAATCAATTAAAGATATTGAAAAGATAAACCCACTTTGTCTCACTCAGTTGGCTGGGGCTGCAGAATACACCGACTGCATCTCTGCAAAGGAGTAAGACCCCTACCAATGAGTGTCCTGATTTGACACTAAACAATTTAGTAATGCTGGAGCTTTGGGGAATGCGGAGTACCCCGTTGTTGCCATCTCTCCAAGGTTTACTCTGGCTCGGAGTAGTAATACCTGATAGGATTCTATCTATGGGTCAAATAGAATTAAACTGAGTACTTAGGCTAAACTGAATTGCTTGAAATAAAATTGTTTTTGACATTGAAACTGCGTTCTTATGCTAAATAGAACTGTTTGAAATAGAACTGTTTTGACATTTAACTGTTTGTAAACAAAAACTCTTCTTATACTAAACTGAATTGTTTGAAATCTAATTCGGCGGTAAATGACCCGAAAAGGGTTGATATGCTGTAAAACAAAACAATCAACCAATCCACTTTGCCGTTTGAAAGAGTTACAAAATTAATTCGGTGCTTTGTATTTAATACTGACCCCGACAATCTAAGGTAATAAAAACTGGTTTTCTACTTATTTGAATTTTTGCCTAAGACGATAAGTGGTATATATATATATATATATATATATATATATATATATATATATATATATATATATATATATATATATGTAGGAGGCGCTCATGATGTAAGGGTTATTGTCGCAGGAAACGGTCGAGGCTGTTTCACATAATATCCTAGGGAAAAGTATGAATCCAATAATTCTCTCTCCAGTTATTAAATATTTGGGTAGACTGGGCTCTTTAATCATGGTATGGTAACCAAATTTGGAAAAGGAAAACTCTTGACTCAAAGCTGTTAAACTCAGCTAAAAAATTGACCTTGTATCGAATCCTGTTCGTCTGAAGGGGTTGCGTGAATACACACACACACACACACACACACACACACATATATATATATATATATATATATATATATATATATATATATATGTATGTATGTATTTATGTATATATAAGTATGTATATAATGCTAAAATAGCGTGGACTTAGAGTCGTGGGCATTTGGTGACTGTCAGTTTCACGCCAATGAAATCATCATTGATAATCGCATTGGCGAGAAAGTGACACTCACCAAACGCCACTGACTTTGACTACGCTAACCCTGCTTAGATATATATATTCTAACACTGATATTAAGCACTGATATTAATTTATAAATATAGTCAACTACATTATTAATTATATTATAGTCAAATAAGTAGAGTGTTCGCCAATGGTCCAGGAGACCGAGGTTCAATCCCTGGTCGAGTCATACCAAAGACTCAAAAAATGGTACTTGATTCCGCTTTGCTTAGCACTCAGCATTATAAGGTTAGGATCAAGGGTAAAGTGGAGTAATCCAGGGAAAGGAGTATCGCCCTCCCCTACACCTCAGTGTAGTAGCTATTGAAAAGGGAGCCTTCGGGTCACCCTTGTCTATGGTCGCCAACTTTACTTTTATATTATTAAAATTAACATATATATATATATATATATATATATATATAGGGGGTTGTGGGGGTGTCTATTAGGTTAGTTTCATTCAAAATTATTTCTAACATAAATAAAACCTAAAATAAAATTCGTGACAATGAAGCTCAATCTTCTGTTGTTTTTTTGTTTGTTTGTTTGGGGTTTTTTGGGGGTTTTTTTTTTTCTTTTTGCTGAAAAAGCTTCAAGTTCCAAGATGCTGTGAAAATGTTGGTATGAGAGAGAAAAGATGCAGTATTAGAATCAGCTGGTTTCAGACGAAATACACAGTGTTTACAGCAGGAAAATCCAGAGCTGGAAACTGCGAACATTAAAAGAATGAAGGTAAATTCGAGAAAGCAAAGCAACAAAATATTTTTCAAAATCGGAAGAATTTTTTATTTAAAATAATAAAAGGAAAAAATAGGAAGGGTAAAAAAACAAGATCTTCAACTGACTGGCATCACTAAAAAGACCTGTTTATCGATAGATCAATGAATTCGACGTCTGGGTGGAAAAGTTTGAAAAGTCAGAGTAAAAAGGGGAAATAATCAAAAATAATAGAATATTTTATCAAGAAAATATTTTAGGGTGATTTTGAACTTGCAAATGCACACACGTAAATCGGTTGCCTGTCTGGATGCAAACATTTCTTTAGGATAAAAAATGAGTTTACAACTAGGAAAGATATGCGGGTGCACCTGCGCGAGGGTGTGTGTACCTAATTTCTCAGTATTTCCATGGAATGGTAAATTTTATGCTGTTAGCATATAAACACATAAATGTTTACTAAGTCTAGACAAAAGAAGAGTACATTGGGACAACTTTCTAAGAGCCTGACTGCTTTGAAAATCAGCATTCAAAATACTCGTCTATCTCAGTCATATATATATATATATATATATATATATGGGGGGTGTTGTTTGCGTCTGTGTGTGTGTGTGTGTGTGTGTGTGTGTGTGTGTGTGTGTGTGTGTGTGTGTGTGTGTGTGTGTGTGTGACTGTCTTTTTTAAGATTTTAAAATACTGTAAATTCGTCGATAAAAACGGATTTACAAAAACTTTCTTTGCATTACTCTCAGTTTCATCAACTGTGCCCAATCATCTGACGCGAAATTTGTTTCTTTTTCAAAGAAGAATTCACTTTATATTTATATCTGACAAGCGCCAACCCAGTTTCTTCTTCATCAATAAAGCCGGAAGTGCGACTGATGCTGCTAGCACTCGTAAAATATAATTATATCTCACATAATATAGTGTAGTGGCTAATGTGTTGGACTGTGATATTATAGTAAGTGAGTTCGAACTCCGGTTACGCTATTACATTCACTTTCGGACTAATATAGTTGGTAAAGGTATGAACCCCTTTATCTTTCCAGCTATGGATTAAATAGCCCCACTACTGTCCTACAAGAATGGATTTGGCATTAAATAACTCTCAAAAGTTGATATACCGTTAAACAAAGAAATAGGAACCTAAAAAATCCTTTTATTAGAACTTTGTTTTTGGGCGGGGGGGGGCTTTTTTTTCTGATTCGTTGCTAATTAACTTAAAATATGTTTGCAATTGTTTCTGCATCTGCTTAATAATTCACATCTCTTATTCCACCGGTAATCTTCCTCTGAAAATTTAAAGTTTTTCTTCTGAACACAATCTAGTTTCTCATATCCTACCTCATACTCATTGTCTTATTTTTTCAAGATTATTTTATTCGATCATGGATGATTTATTGTTTGTTTGCTGTTATTGTTTTGTTTGTTTTGTTTATTTGTTTGTTTGTTTATTTTGTCCGTCCATATATAATTAAATTATCTGGTGCAGTTGATATAGTAACTTTTAAAAAAAAAGTTTCGTGACTGCAAAATCTGCCTTCCCAAGCCATTTCTGTGACTCCCGTGTTAGTTATGTTGGGTTCATTTTCAATTTTGACTGTCGATTGGTAAACGACATTTTCTATCAAGCATTCACCATTGACTGAACCCTCGTTCTTATGCCTACAGTTACATCGGAGCGGAAATGTTTGTGTTTCCATTCTTCAATGTTTTTATTCGTTGAAACATTTTTTCTGTGCAGCAATAATTTGATTTGATTGATTATTCTGTTGAATAGCTTTTAATACATTGTTCTTGGATGAGCACAACATGAAGTGACAAGTTTCAATATATATATGTATATATATATATATATATATATATATATATATATATATATATATATGATCAAAAATATTTGGCATCCTCAAAAAAAACTTATTTCTCATCCTATAAACAAGTTAAACATCGCAATGGTCTTATTCATAATACTAAAAGCAAGTCTTCCTGAGCTACATTAAATACAAATTAAACCAAAAAACGCAAGAAATTTTTTAAACTTTTGATTCATCAAAATGACCCCCTGCTTCAGAGATTCTCGGCATTCTTTCCACCAAAGACTGGCGATAGACTGAAGATAGTTCTGCCCAGTTTTCCTGCAAGAGTTGTCAGAGGTGAGCTACATTTGTGGGTTGTTTAACACTGACTTTTCAGTCAAGTTCATTCCACCCAGTTCAAGGGATTTAAGTCTGCTAATTGCACCAGCCAAGACATCAGTTGAAGGACAGGCTGTTCCTCTTTGTCTTTAATGTACCTCTGGCAGAGTTTACTAATATGTTTTGGGTCATTATCTTGCATGAGTAAAAGTCCTTCACCTACAAGCCGCGCTCCAGATGGAATCAAGTGATATGCTGTGATAACTGGTCTGATTCAATTTGCCCTTCACCTGGTGCAAATCCTTGACTTTGCCATCGGCAAAAGAATTCCCTCACACACACCGCAACGGAGTCTCCACCATGCGTTAAGGTTGGTGTGTTACAGGGGGTTGCAGCTCTTTCACCAACTTTTTTTCCACACAGACCTTTTCTATTTGACTGAAAGATTTCGAACTTTGATTTGTCAATCTAAAGGACTTTATGCCACCACACTATTGTACAGTCTTTGTGCTCTTTGACCCACAGAAGCTTTTTGACATTATTTTGCTTCCTCAACAATGGTTTCTGGACAGCAATTCTGCAATATAGGCCAGCTTTACAGAGTCTTCTGATCACAGTGGAAGTTGACACATTTTTTATGATATTGGTTTTGTTCAGTGATATTTGGAGTAATCAGCCCTCTGTCATGCAAGCTGTTGACTCTAATGAAATTGTCCTCTGCTCTTATTGTTGCTTTTGATCTAACAGCCGTCTTTTTGGTCTTGTTTTTGTTCAAGTGGAGGTATAATGTAACTTTTGGAAAACGCTTTATTCATACTCAGTACTAGATAAGAAAAACGCCTTCAAATCAATTCTTCAAAAGATATCAAGTTATACTAAAGTTACTGGGGAAGACTTAAATAAAAACATTGTGGTGCTTAACGGGTTTCATTCAAAATAACTCTTTTAGGGTAAGAAATACAAATTTTTGAGGGTCTCCAAATATTTTTAACAAGTAGTATATATATGTAATGGTTAAAATTTAACGCCCCAACCGCGTCTGAGAAATCATAAAATCTCTACATTTTTACACAAAAATGTGGAGCAAGATAACAATACATAAGCAATTATAAAAAAAAATATGCTAAGGCAAATCTCACAACTCCTAGTTTCACGTCTTCAATCGTCTTTGGTGCGCGTATGTGTATGTGTGTGTGTGTGTGTGTATGTGTGTGTGTGTGTGTGTGTGTGTGTAAATGTGTTAAACGAAAGCATCTGGAAGATTAGCTAGAATTTTGTACATTAACTATAAAGTGATTAAAATTTCTAGAGACATTTTGGCTAAATAATTTTACCAGAGGCTCTTAATTTTTTTCTTTAAAAAGAGATTTTTTTTATCGGTATTGATTAGTTTTAAATTTGGTATAATCGGCACTACAGTTGCTTGAACCGTTAGTGTATTTGCTATTGTTACATTTTTAATAACAATAACAACAAATAGTAATAATAATATATTTATATAAACAATAAAAAGTTACTTACGATTCTGAAGTGTCGCTGGTATAAGATGCTGAAATATACAAATAACACTGTCACTTTTACTCAATAGAAACAGAAACATCAACCTACAAAATACATTTGAAAATATTTTGAATTTATCTAACTACAAACTTAAATGGCAAGCGAATTTCAGTGCACCTGTTGTGCATAAAAATACTAGGGAGCTTAAAAAATTCGGCACAATTCAGATGCTTTTGCTGAGGTCAAGATAGTGACCGACCACAATCGACTGTGAAATATCCAACTCGCCCGGTCCTCTTCGAGTGCTTCTCACCAGATTTTCCCCTATGACTTTGCGCACAGCCTCAGAATCCACCGTTTTCGTTCCATATAACCGGGCTTGATCGTCGAAGTTCTTTAAACCCCAGCGAAGTTTCTTGAACCATCTAGTAAGTATACTGTAATCAATTACCCCTTCACCTTTTGCAAAATGAATGTATTTCGTTGATTTGTTATTGCCCAGTTCGGACACCAAAAACATAAGTTACCGAATTAGACAATCTTACAAATCACAAACAGAGTAAAGCAATGCACAACGTGTTAGCGCACCAATTGCCATGATACCACAAATCACAGCAGGTTACTTTCCAAAACAGCTAGAACTACCCCGTCACCCAATATACGCTTGGCAATCAAAAATGTACGAAAATTTACCAATTTTTTTTTTTTTTACTTACCTCTGTTACAATCTAGTTGAAACTATCGAAAAAATACAATTTTAAACATTCTGCTGTATTTTTATAAAAATAATGATTTAAAATTTCTGGACAATCCTATCACATATCTTAACATTTTGTGTAATGAATGGTTTTATTATTATTATTATTATCTTATTTTTTCATCTTATTTACGGGTGTTACGGGCCAGTTATTCTCCTACAATCCTCATATGAAATTTAAAGCAGTTTCGGCTTCAAGCTATGCGTCATTCATGTCAATAAACATGTCAACTAAAATATAATCAAAATATAATTCAAATTTGTAGCGTGGAAGGACAAAGAATATCTCGTTGAAATTTTAAAAGAGAAACATTGTAAGGAATCTCGGATACCATAAACAGTCCCAGAAATGTTTTTCATCCTTATTGTTTTCCTACTCGCTATGCTGGTTTGAAATAAATTCATAATATACACTGGCAAAAATATACGCCCTCCGTCGAGCGCAAGTATTAAAGTTTCAATGTCATAAAAAATTACAATAAATTAGAAAAACGAACGAAACTAAATAAGAACGCATATAAAAAATATTACATTTATTAGTGGGTAGAGTATTCGCCAATGGTCTGAGAGATCGGTGTTCAATCCCAGGTCGAGTCATACCAAAGACTTTAAAAATTGTTCTTGATACATCTTTGCTTAACGCTCAGCATTATAAGGTACGTATCAAGGGTAAAGTAGGACAATACAGGGAAAAGAGTAGCGCCCTTCCCTACACCTAGGTGTAGTAGCTATTGAAAATGGAGCCTTCAGGTCACCCTCGTCTACGGTCCCCAATTTTACTTACTTTACTTCTATACAAAATTGTACGTCGGATTTCTATATAAAATTGTACGTCAGATTTCTATATATATAATTGTGCGTTAGATTGATTTTAATACGTTTGTAGAAAAAATATTAGAAATCAATACCATACAGTAATTATTTATTAAATCCGGTTTTTTTTAAAACTGGTTTGCAAATTAACCACACCATATATTATGTAAACATTCATTTCTCAATGATATTTAATGCACATAACAGGATTTTTAACGTATGAATTTCTCGAGCTCACTCCGACTCACATCGATTTTCCAGGAGCCGCCTGGCATTCGTGTCAGGTGGGTGTTATTAAGTTGAATCGCTAGGTGGCTGTCCCTCCAGCTAATACCTGCTTGACTGGGCTGAGTTAATGGCTTGGCTCCTGAGGAATGCCGACAGAATCAAGCATTTTTTTTTGTAAAGGCTGCGCATAAGCCTTGATTTGTGCATGTCCCCCCCCCACCAAAAGCACAATAAAATGACCTTGGGTCAAATCCTAAATAAGAGGTGGTCGGATAAATATCTTAATCCGACGGGTTTATCCTGCCCTTAATTTTCTGGAAGTCTGCCAGGCGTTCGCGCCATTTGGCTGTAAAAAAGCTAAATTGCCTGGTCCCTTAACAATAGCTGCTTTGCAAGTGCTGAGTTCAGATCTGAGGAGTATCAAGTACTCTTTTATTGTCATTACACCCAAGTCTCATTGTATCTTTTCGAGTCCCATTTATGGATCGAATTTATAAGTTTACAAATTATTCCTATTTGATAGAAATACTTGATGTCAATTAAATGCAAATTAGAAATAATTACTTGAGCCTATAATTGGATTAATTAACTTACTTACAATCATTTTGGAATGATGGTTGGCAAGCTAGACTAACAGTCCTTCACGAGTGAGTTTGAGTCTCATTGGGTGCTCCATTCATATGGCCTTGTGCCATATCTAAGCAAAAAAGCTTAGTAAATGACTAATTGCTTGAAAATTGCAGGTGTTAAGAAGGAATATTTGAAAACATAGCTGTCTTAAAACAAATGATCATTATTAAATAGAAATATTTACTTTAAATATATTTAATTGGAAATAAGTTATTATTATTATTAGATATAAATAATAGCAACCATACAACTGAATACATATTATTTGTTTGGTTGTATTTTACGGCATATCAACTCTTGTTGGTTATTTAATGCCAATTCCTGCTTATACGTATATATTAAATATGCAGAATTTGTAAGCGAATAGTTTGTCGGTTATGATTTTTAAACGAGTGAGAGCTCATTTGTTTATGGCCAATCAAAAGCAGGACGACCAGCTCGAACATTCATACAGCAGCTATGTGATGATACGGGATATAACCCTGAAGACCTGCTGGAAGCGATGAATGATAGGGAGACGTGGAGAGAGAGGGGGTCTGGGATATCCGTGCTAGCCGCACGACATGATGATGATGATGATGATTGCACACAGTTAAATGGTTTCAAGTATTGCTATCTAAAACGAATGGTTTTATTTGCACACTGACAAATGTTTTCAAGAATTGCTATTTAACACAAGTAATTCTATTCACCATTATTTATTTGTTTGCACACAGTTAAATGGTTCCAAGACTTGCTATTTCATACGAAAAATTCATCTTAATTGTTATTTGTTTGCACACAAATCATTTCAAGTATAGTAAATGATCAAACGGTTCTAGTTGACCCATAGACTGGACCCTAACAAGTACTACCACTCCGACTCAGAGTCGCGTTGGGAGTAATGGCAATTAAAAAGTTATCCACATTTCATAGAGCTTCAGGAGTGGTGCCTCACTATCAAATGTTTTGGTGTCATATTCAGGACACTCGTTGGTGGGGTGTCTTACCCCTCTGCAGAGATGCAGTCGGCGTATTCTGCTCACCCAGTCAACTGGGCTGACATATTACTAGGTGACCCCCCCCCAAAAAAAAACAACAGAACCCATAAACTTTTTTATTACTTCTACAAAAATAAAGTAAAATAAATTCTAATTTTGTACACTCGAACTTCTGGACATGTTGGTGAATACTATGGTCCCAATTTTTCATGCACAGAATCTACTTCATATCCTGAAAAAAAAGAAAAGGCTAGAATTAAATTTATGAATTTCAGTCATAAATATATGGGTTCTGTTTTTTTTTTTTTTTTTTTTTTTTTTTTTTGGTGGGGGGGTCACCCTGTATTTGTACTAGGTAGGAATAATTGATATCTTATAAATATGAAAATAGATGCTTATAGAAAAATAAAAAGTGAAATAAAAATAATACAAACTAATATTGAAAATATAGTTATGATTACAATCAAATATCTAGAAATAAATTAAATTTTACAATTAAATAATCCATAAGGAATTGATATGCCTTTAAACAAAACCAAACAAAAGAAAACCAAACAAAACCAATTTTTTTAATTCTATGTATATGTTTTCTATATCAGATTTTTTAATAACTGTGTATTTCTTGAGACCATTCAACTGTGTGCAAACAAATAACTACGTTCGCCATTCAAAAAGTTCTGAGCCTCACCCAGAAAGATTAGCTATACACAATCACTTTATATAAAACGAGAAAAACTAATTTAGTTTTCGTCTTAATTTCTTTGCAGGTGATGCCCATAGTAAGATGAGTGACGTGCGACAAATCTAGAACTTGACAAAACACTGGTGTGAGCAGTCATGAAGTGTCTGCAAAAGAAAAGTATGACACCTCAGGAAATCCTTGAAGAGCTGCTATAAATACTTGCTGATGACTCCCCTTCCTATGCATCTGTTAAGAAGTGGCCTGCGGAATTCAAATGGGGCAGGGACAACATAGAAGATGACCGTTGGTCAGATCCTCCAAAAACTTTAACCACGGATGAACAGGTTGATGTCATTCACCCTATGGTTTTGGATGACAGACATCTTTCTGTCCGGCAGATCTCTAAGTCTATAAGCATTACTTCTACTTTGGGACACACTGTTTTAACTAAGATCTTGAGGATGATCAAACTGTTTGCAAGATGGCTCCAAAGAATGCAGACACTAGAGCATAAACAGAAAAGTGTTAACATTTCCGGGAGATTTTTGACTTAATACCAGACTAACTCTAAAAAGTTTCACCCCAGACTAGTCACTCAGCATGTAACGTAGGTTCACCACTTTGAACCTAAATCAAAAAGTCAAAGCAAACAGTGAAAACAGTTCTCTACCTCCGATGAGATTCAAGCAGGCAGCGTCTATTGACACGGTGATGGACTCGGTTCTTTGGGATTCTGGAAAAGAGAAAACTAATTAATGGACAGAACTATTCGGCATAATTAAGACAACTGAAGGAAGCAATCCAGTCGAAATGTCGAGGGAAGTTGAGGACAGAAGTGCTCTTACTTCAGGATAATATATACATTCCCACTGCTCATGTTTCAGTGGCTGAAGTAGCCAACAGTGGGTTTGAATTGCTACCCAATCCCTCTCAGCTCCATCTGACTTTTTCCTGTTTCCCAAACTCAAATGCCACTTGCATAGTCACCATTTTGGGAAGAATGATGAGATCATATGTGATGTGAAGGAGTTTCCAGAGGGCCAGAAAACCACCTTCCGTGATGGGACTACAATGGTTGGGTATCATTGGACTAAGTGCATTGACGTTATGAGGGACAATATTGCAAAATAGTGAAAAAGTATCTTGTTTCTTTGTCTCTTCGGAGTCAGACTCAAAACTTTTTGAATGGCACTCGTATTATTAAATAGGAATACCTACTTTAAACTATATAACCATTCGCATTTGAGTAAAATATTTACAAGCATACAACTAAGTGAAAATTATTTGTATTGAATAGGAATACTTGATATCATAGAACTGTGTGCAAAAAAACTCTTAAGAAACGACAACACAAAATATGTAACTATAAACTTACTACGAATACAATTCCCTAACGTCTAGGCATAAAATAGACGGATTTACATGCCGTTGAAATCAATCAATTTATTAATCAACACAAAAAGACATGAATCCATCTCCTCTGTCACTTTAATTAAGAGTAAATTACACGACAATTGGAGTCCTTGATCCATGTTCAGGTCAACTGCGTTAGAAGTTTGATAATAAGTCATGTCAGAAATCGTTTTTGTAGCAAGCATCCAAGTATCATCTGTCGCATCTTATTTTGACTGGAAATGAGCATCGTTAAGTTGATTTATATGTACAAAATAGTATAGGGAGAGACGAAACAATTTGAAGAATTAATAGAATCAGATTAAGATATGAATAAAATTATATATATATATATATACATACATACATAATTTTATTCATATCTTAATCTAATTCTATTCAATATATATATATATATATATATAAAGGCATAGAGAGAAAGAGGAGAGAGACTGATAATCAGACAAGCACAGAGAGGGATATAAACAGACAGACAGACAGACAGATAGATAGATAGATAGATAGATAGATATCAACTGAAAATGTTTTGCATAGATACTAACATAAAATGACTAAGTTAGTGCTAACTCAACTTCTTCGCACCTGACTCCATTATGGCCAAGAAGACAGTGCATTGATTTCAGCCTCAAGCAGTTGCAATTCCTAAGCAATGTAAATGACCGATTAGACCCCGACGGGCCGTTCCCCTTCGGCTGTTAAAGCCGCTCGCCCGTCGGCTACTTTCAGACAACAACATAATGAGACGAAGGAATCGTTCTTCTTTTTCTTTGATTTTGATTTCGCGCTATTCGCTATACTAAAACCATTTAGAGGCCTGATTTGAAAATTAACTCCTCTCTTTCAGCCTTTCTCTCTCTCTCTCTCTCTCTCTCTCTCTCTCTATATATATATATATATATATATATATATATATATATATATATATATATTTCTCGCTGTTTCTATCTTTCCCTCTCTCTGCTTTCACTCTTTCTTTCTCTCCACTATTTTCTTCCCCCTCCCTCTCTCTCTCTCTCTCTCTGCTTTCACTCTTTCTTTCTCTCCACTATTTTCTTCCCCCTCCCTCCCTCTCTCCCTCTCCCTCTCTCTTTTTTCACTCTTTCTTTCTCTCCACTATTTTCTTCCCCCCTCACCTCTCCCTCTCTCTCTCTCTCTCTCTCTTTCTCAACCACTTTTCTCTCTTTCCCATTCCTCCATTATCTTCATTTTTCTCTACTTTTTCACCTCTTTCCTTCTCAGCTCTCTTCATTCTACTTTAATCTATCTATCTACCTATCTATCTACCTGAGTAAATACGTATGTGTTTACTCATCAGCCCCGCCACAGGCAAAATTCCACATAAGGTTAATACTTTTAAGTGGAGTACATCTGGTTTGAATTAAGAATTTTCCCTCTCCTCAACTGGTTGCTGCATCAAGATTAAAGAGTCCTGTTTGGACCCATTATGTCAACGATTGCCAGAAGGCAAACAGATGGGTTCATGCCTTTCTCGAGAGCATTAGCGTAATTTGAAACCCCAATAGTCTCATCCAAGATTTGAACTTTGTTCGTTGAGTCCATCACCTAAAACGATCACTATTCAGGGGGAAGTACGTCAATTCTATGGAGAAGTTAACAACAAAATCAAAACTGAAGAAAGAAGCCTCTACTTCAAACCTCTGCGGACTTGTCGATTATCCTTTGAAGAGAAAGGTTATATGAAAACTACTCGGAAATAAAACCTACATTTTTTTCATTTTCCCTAGTTATTTTTCAACGCTTGTCACTTGGCTGTGTATCGTCGTCTCACCGACATAGCACTATCTTGAATATCAATAGGTCTTATATGACGCAAAATATAAGACGGGCCCAATTGTTTCGAATACGAAAATTTATTTTCTAACCGTAACATTTCAACATAGTCATCAACCGAAACGAGAGAGAAAGATAGATTGAAAGAATGAGTCATGTCGCAAGAAATGCTAAAAGTCTAATTCGTGATGGACGAAAGATCAAAACACCGTCTTCTATTTTTTCTTCCCGACCTACCGTCATCCACTCACCGACGGACTCAAATCTCCCCGACGCAGCTGCGACCCTCTGCTTACGACCAGACTAACTGTTGCTAAATTCATCATCATCATCATCATCATGTCGTGCCGCCAGCACGGATATCCTTGACCATCTCTCGCCACTTCTCCTTATCATTCATCGCCTCCGGCAGGTCTTCTGGGTTACATCCTGTGTCCTCACATAGCTGCTGTATGTAAGTTCTGGCTGGTAGTCCTGCTTTTGCTTGGCCATATGTGGGGGTCCATAGGAGTACGTCACTTACGAGCTCGTCCTTGCTTCTCCAGCAGTGTCCGGCGTGTCTGGCTCGTCTAACCTTATAGTTTTCGTGATGGGAGGCAAGTGGCCGTACAGTTGGCGTCTCGTGGGGTGTTGTCGCCAGGACTTGTTCAATATTGCTCTCAACATTCTTGTGTAGTTGCCGTCAAGTTTCTTCTCCAGCCGTTTTTTCCTCAACTAATGATGACAAGAATACGTGTCCCTAACTTTTAGTGTCACGTCATCTTATCTTAAGTCAGCCGACAGTGCATTCAAAATGATTTTTTTAAACATCTTGTCCCTCCGCGGATTTCAAAACAGAACTTTTGTTATGACAAGCTGACAGTCGTTCCATGGACCCAGGGAGCACCCGCCTGACCTTTCTCGAATATGACTTACACTTCAATTCAATGATTTTTGCTAACTCACAATTTATAACTACAAATATAATAATCAATTATTTTAATTAATTACCAACTTTGATTATAAGAGCTCTGTGCCGATACAGGATGTAGCCTGGAAGACTCCCGGGGGCGATGGACGATGGTGGGGAGAGAGGGTCAGGGAAATCCGTGCTAGCAGTGTGACATGATGGTGATTATATTACAGCTGTAGCTATATGAGACCAGAAAGTGGCATATGAGTCGTGCAAACGCATCTCACCATAATCCAACGACGTAGAGAATGTCTAACTACCTTATTATCTTCTGTATTTTGAATATTTTTCTCAAAATGAATTAGTTCATAATCAAAATGTTTTACTTGTAATAACGATAGCAAAGACGGCTTTTATCCGTCACGATATGGCAGTACTTACACTTATGTTTCTTACGCCACTACATCTTTCTCTGTAAACTCATTTGTGAATATCCGTTTAAATAGAAAGGTTGAAATATTCATACAACTTGCATATGGCAGATTTTGAAAGTACATTGTAAGTGCACGAAATATTTGTCAACAAGAAAACAAAAATATTGAGTATCGCCAAAATTCAAAGAATCTTCCAAATCTAAGCCATCGTCGGGGTTCAAGTGTTCATTTTTGGCTAACCCATTTCAAATTCAACCATCAAACAATCTCATCACATTCATTAGGCCACAAGATACGAGGATCAGACTTTCAAGATTTTTTCGTATGGGCACTTTTATTGGTTGTATACACATGAAACACTAGTCCCCTTCGAAGTAATTTCTTCTGGCTGCAATTCACTTGTTGTACCGTTCCAACAACTTCTAGAAGGCCCCATGGAAGTCCTCTTGTGTGAGCGTGTCAATGACCGTCGTCATAGCCTCTTTCATCTCCTCAGTTGTCTCATAACGACAGCCTCTGAGCTTAGGGAATAACCAAAAGTCAAAGGGACCAACGGCTGGACTATAGGGAGGGTGAGGAACTGTCTTGATGCCCAAATTGGTCAAATAGTCTGTGACAAGGATGGAGTTGTGGACTGGTGCATTGTCCTGGTGGAAATGCCACTGACCCAATTTGAAGAGTGCTGGCCTCCGACGGAATCTCTTCCTGAACTCCCTTAAAACCTCAACATAGTAACCCTAACCCTAGCCCTTTGGCCGGTCAACTCTGGTGTATTGACTTCCTTACCCCTCCCACACCTCTCATCCTCCCTCACAGACTCCGTGCCTTCCTTGAATCTCTTATGCCACTCAAAAACTGATGCTCGATTCACGCAAGATGCTCCAAAAGCAGTCTGAAGCATTCCATATGTTTCTGTGGCCTTTTTTCCAAGTTTAAAACAGAATTTTATTGCATATCGTTCTTCTAAAGTGTCCTCACGTCCAGATTACATTTTTGAAATTTACCAGCTGTGACAATCAGGCTTTAGTAGGGTGTATTCGAATTCCTGAAGTAGCTGTTCATTTGAACCTGAAATCATAAAAATTGGTCAGTTATTTTATAAAATGTATAGTAATAACATACTGAATTTTCAAGAGTCTACGACAATTTTAAATGCCTGTACAAAAAAAAGGCTGGAACCTTATTGAAGGCACCACGTAAATTAGATCGGAAAATTATTGACAGGTTTTATATAACTCCCCCAGTTAGGAGTCGCTGTCGCGTAAAAGCTTTAAAATGTCAGACTGCAGCCTCGAATTAAGCGATTTCAATATCCAGTCAGGCTGCAATGTTCCCTTTTGGACTAATGCCCTTTGGGAAAGGCATGCACCCTCTTATCCCTTCGGCTATATCACTGCTTTTCTTCGACAAGGTTGACTTTGGCATTAAATAATCCATGAAGGTTGATGTGCCATTATATAAAGGCATGAATCCCTCTGTTTTCTCTTCCCCGCCAAATATGGGTAAATTGTTGGCAGACTGGGTTCTTTAGCATTGGTTGGGCAATCAATCAAGGAGAAGGAAAAATCTGAACTCAAACTACTTTTACTCTGCTTTAAAAAAATGAACTGTTCATGGTGGAGTGATTGAGTAAATCCGTACACACAAACACATACATACAGACTCGTATACACAAACACATACACACGTACACGTATACGCAGACATTGACACAGACATGTACACACAGACAGACGAATGTATAAATATACCCGCAAATACTGGGTGGGGGTGGAGGAAAAGAAACTGCGATTTTGTGTTATAAATTTCCTCCTGAATTTCAAAAAATGTTTAAGAAAGAAGCATGCATAGATTGATTGGGTGATTGATTTTAATGGCATGCCAACTCGTCTCGGGGTATTTTATGCCAACCGGTTAATGAATCGCGTCCGTTGTACTTTAATATTTACATTTTTTGTGAGTAGATATTTTTGCGCATGGTTCTCTCAAGTGCGAACAATTTTTAAACAGAAGTTATTGACCCATAGATTTAACCCTACTCCAGGTCAGAGTGGGCTTGGGAGTAATGGCAACAAAGCTTCTTAGATATCCTGAAGCGAAGTTTCATCATCAGATGCAGTTTAGTGTCAGAGCTAAACCATCGCTTTTTTAGGCAGGGGAGTCTTAATTCTCTACAAAAGCTACAGTCGGCAAACTCTAAGTGATATTGACGAGGATAGATAGAAGAAAATAGGAAAACAAAGTGTTCCAAAAGCGTTATATTAGAATATGCAATTTTTATTATGCACTTTTCCTGCATTTATCCGAAACTAATCACAATTTTAATTTTATTGCAGATATGACGTTAGCTCATATCCATAACAAAAGATGGAGACAAATTTTTGAAGCCGGTGTAATTTCACTTTTGCCTACCGTTAATACTCAACCCGGATTTTTTAATCTATCCCCTTTCTTAAGCAAATTAGTTCTAAATAGCCGTAGTATATCAAGCTTTAATTAATTATCTTTCCATACATATTTACACTTCCTTTTGCCCCATCAATTAAATTCATTCCAAATTCTATCCTCTCAAATATCCTCATGATCACTACATTTATATACTTATAATCAAACAACCAGAGTTTTCAATCAATTCCCCCCGCCTCCACTTTTCTTCGGTGAATATGTTCGTAACAGTTAAATGATATCAAACTTTCCTTAAGCATTTTTCCCATCAAATTTACACTTTCTTTTGCCCCATCAATTAAATTCATTCCAAATTCTATCCTCTCACATATCCTCATGATTACAACGTTTATATACATATAACAGTACTACTTAATAAACAATAAATAGATGTAACATTATACATACGTTCGATATTAATAAAATTTATACCCAATTTAATTACATCGGGTCGTTTTATTTTCTCTCCTTTCCCTTCTTTTCTTTTCTTCTTTTCCTTTTCTTTTTTTCTTTATTTCTTCATCTCTTTTTCTTTTCTCGTCCTTTCCTTCTACTTTTCTCGAAAATTCTGATAATTCTTTTATCATTTTTCAATCTGTTGTATTTCCAAAATATTCAACACATCTTAAACATCATTGCCTATGCCAATCACGTAATAGTTAAAAATAAAAAAAAACATTAAAAAAAGAACGCTGTCTGAACAGTTATGAGTCTTTCTTTCTCTGTATGTAGTTTTTCTTCTCCCATTATATTGATAAATACATCCATCGTTGTTCAAGCAACAAGTTTTCTTCATCATAAAGTCCTGGTGAAGGTTTAATAAAACCGAAACGTTTTAATGTTGACTTTACAATAAATAAGTAAATTCATTACATTTGGAATATTTTGTTTATCGATTTTTTCATACTGTCTGATTGATTTCCATAATTTATTTCTATAGATAGACAGATTGATTGATTGATAGATAGTTATATGTTTTGTTACTGGGGGGGTTCGCTTTTGTTTTGTTTTTGCTTTCTTTTTCTTTTTCTATAAAGATTCAAAAGCTTTCTTCTAGGCGACCAACTGGTATTGTCTGTATTGTCTGTTCCTAATCAACAAACACATCAAACTTCCCATCATGCCATTTGTCACACTAGATTATTCCAAACAACCAATCGTCCTTCAGTTAAAGAATCTGACTTAATATACTTGTGACAGTTCATATTTCTTGTTGTCTCATTTTCTTTTCACACATATTCTTGTCATTTTGCGAAAAAGAGACAAACAAAAACTATTGAAATAAAAAAAAGCAAAAGTCATTGTCTGTTTTTGCCTCGTCTCATTAACTCAACTTTATTTACTTTTATTTTATTATTTACTTTTACCGTTCCATTTGGCCACTGTTTACAATTGTACGACCGATTGATTTAGACTCTATTTAGCAAAAACAATATCTATTTTGATTACTCTGTTGGATTAAGTGCATTGTCATGAAAGGTGATTATGTTGAGTTAAAATAATTGTTTTTATCATTAGCTTAATAACATAAATCCCCCCCACACACACACTCTCTCTCTCTCTCTCTCTCTCTCTAGATAGATAGATAGATAGATAGATAGATAGATAGATAGATAGATTTCCATACAAATAACAAGTGTAGATTTTTGCGCAAAAAAGTCACAAAAAGTTATATTTATCGTATACATATTTTTGCATTTATTGACCAATCAGCGTTTACCCACTCGTTTTAAAAGTTCTATGAGATTTCGCAGACGACAATATTTGACTTGCCGCGAAAACCTTGAAGGATCAAAACTCAAAATAATTCAAGAAATCTCTTCCTTCCTTGGGTGTTAAAAAATCACGTCTAAACCAATTAGAATCATAGATTACTCAACTTTTTATCAAATTTCGAGCCTTCCTCAATCTTATAAATAAGCGAAGGAATAAATATTTCTCCAGAAGGTTATACATATTTTTTCTATGCGTACTGAAAATTTACTTTCTGTTCCTTTAAGAATGCATTTAATTTCATTATCGCTTAAATTGAACGAATATGTTTATTTACATTTTTATTGTGTAAAAAAATATTCGTGCAACAATTCGATCTGTTCCCAACTGATGAAAATTTCAATTGTTGCATGACGTAATTATTCTTCTCTCTACATAAGGAAATACTCATACATAGATCTTTTACACACACACAAAATATATCCATTTAGATTAAGACTAACAAAACTGATACATTTCATACATGAATATTCTCTTTCTTTCTTAAAAATATTTATTACGCTCAGACTAATAATAACTTTTCTTACTAGAAAAGACTTCGTAACTTCTGTTTTTTATTCAACAAACATTTCACTCATCTTAAAGAAATAGAATTTATTAATCTGCAGATCGATGTTTTATTCAATCATTTACACTTTTGGCCGCTACAATGATTGAACAGTATATATATATATATATATATATATATATATATAAAGGGTTGAGCAGGATATATATATATATATATATATATATATATATATATATATATATCCTTCTGAACCCTTTCGCCCGTCATTCTCCTTGTTCATTACCCACTTCATAGATATGTACATATTA
>CAUZXS010005718.1:5000-7500 GCA_963585895.1 Sepioteuthis lessoniana | reverse complement strand
GGAATTAAATATATATATATATATCTAATATATATTTCTTTATTATTATTATTATTATTATTATTATTATTATTATTATATAAAAGCTCTATCCGAGATATTGACCACTCTCCATATTATATTGCACTTGGTTCGACACAAACCCACAAAGTGATTTAGTGACAACCAACACTGTTATTGTGTATATATATATATATATATGATAACTGACCATTTATTGTCATCCTGCAGCTTTTTAAGAAACAGGTTCAATGTCTATGATAGAGCAAGTTGTACGGTAAAAATGAATCCTAAATTTACTTAAAAAAGAATTCAAAATACAAATAAAAATATTGCTGAGAGTTGCGATATATTCTTGTATTTTAAATTAGAATGAAGTTTTTTAATTGCTTTTTAATTGAAGCTTTTGAATTCTCTTTTAATACATATGGATGTGTGTGTGTGTGTGTGTGTGTGTGTGTGTGTGTGTGTGTGTGTGTGTGTGTGTGTGTGTGTGTGTGTGTGTGCGCACGCGCGTATTGTAGGCATATTTCATTGAAAATTACCGACAAGGATTTACTGTTAAGCTTTGTATTCAGCTTTACTTCTTGGCAAAACAGATGTCGCAATTGTGTTTGCTGTCAGTTTAAAAACTCTCCGAAATCTGTTGAAATAGTTTGTGTACTATTTCGATCACCGTCTGTCATTGTCGAGGACGTAGGTATTTCTCTGTTGTTGAGTGCTTGACTATTTCCGCCATCGAAAAAGTTTTAAGTGGGCGTGTTCATCATGTACGGGCGATGCTATGTTTAAACGCGTACATCCTTGATGCTTGTTCAAAATTGTAGACATGACAACAAATGATCAAATGACAATGAATCGACGGAACCTGTAAGAATTTACTCCAAAATCAGATGCATTTTAAAACTCTCGCTTTCAAACTAAAAGAAATCTTGCTTAATGTAGAATGTCTATTCTTTAATCTATCTATCTATCTATCTAAATACGAGAATCATTAAATAAGTTTCCAAATTTTTTTCGTATGGGCACTTTATGGATAGTACACGCATGAAACTCTAGTCCCCTTCGAATTAATCTCCTCCGGATGGAATGCACTTGTTCTACCGTTCCAACAATTCTGGAAGGCCCCATGGAAGTCCTCTTGTGTGAGCGTGTCAATGACCTTCGTCACGGCCTCTTCCATCTCCTCAATTGTCTCATAACGACAGCCTCTGAGCTTAGGAAATAACCAAGTCACAGGGAGCAAGGTCCGGACTATAGGGAGGCCGAGGAAGTGTCTTGATGCCCATCTCGGTCAAATAGTCTGTGACAAGGATGGAGTTGTGGGCTGGTGCATAGTCCTGGTGGATACGCTACTGACCCGATTTGAAGAGAGCTGGCCTCTTCCGACAGAACCTCTATCGTGTTTTTGTATATAGTCTTCGAGTCGTTGTATCGATGCATCAACTCTGTCTTCAATGCTGGCAAGTCCTCTTCCTTCCTCTTTTCTTCAAACATATAATCTGTCAACGTCGTCTCTGGGGTGTAATTCATTGGCATTAGGTTTTTTGTTCTTTGGTCCATTTGTTTAAGTCCGTCTCTGGCCCACTTGAGAAAGGGTCCGGAATATCTAACGAGTGGTTCAGCCCAAGTATTTATTTCTTTGATAAGGTTTCTGCTGGAGAGTTTTGTCTCGAGAAGTTGTCTTGTTCTCTTAGATATTCTTTTTAAATTTTTTTTCTTTCATTTCCTCTTGTTTGATGGTGTCAGCCTCCAAGATGCCCAAGTATTAGTAGGTTTCGTTTTCTGCGAGCGTTCTAATCTTGTCTTGATTTGGTAGTTCCATTATTATTATTATTATTATAAAAGTTTTCACATCAGTTATAACTGATAGTTTTTCATCGAAGTCTCTTCGGATCTCCAGATTTCTTCAACGTATTCCAGCCGACCCCAGTACTGCTGAGGTATGGATTCTTTCTTAAATTTTCACTTTCAACAGTTTCTTATCCAGAGGTTCAGTGACTGTTCCATGGACACCAACTACGATTGGTATTACCGTTACCTAATTATTTTGTAGTAATCTGCATGAAATAAAACGCAAAAATTTTCAAAAATATTATATATATATATATATATATATTACTGTTAAAATTAAATGCGTGTTCTAGCTGTGAATTAACACCCTCATATGCTCGTGCGCACGCGCGCGTGTGTGTGACCAGTAGCTTGGTGAACACCTTGATTACTATGTAAATAATTTTATCAATACTCCAACACTATGTAGACGCACACAATCACAGTGTATTTTCTGAGACTTTTTTTATTCTTATAGAAGTCTCCAAGATTGCGAAATCTCACTAAATAGAATCTGATAACCGAGCTCAGTAACTAATCCTTCCATACTAAGGTGAAAACTTTGCTTATTTTACAGAGATGATCTTGCAAAACATTAGATGGGAATAGGCCCATAATTTATATTATATATGTGTGTGAATGTTTGTGGTGTGTATGGATGTATACT
>CAUZXS010005717.1:377500-380000 GCA_963585895.1 Sepioteuthis lessoniana | reverse complement strand
ACAATAAAAACAAAAAGTAAAATCACTGCACGAAAAACAAAGACACAACTAAAAAACCTTGATACTTTTTTTAAGCGTCGATAAATTTTCAATTTTATGAGTTTTCGCCGAAACGATCTTTTTTGGCTGAACGTGTGCAAAAGTTGTGTAAAAAATGAAATAACGTAAAAAAAGTGATGGGGTTCATCGGTCGAAAAACGAAATTTAACGTTGTTTTCTTCTCCTGCTTCTACTTCGGCTGAATTTTATCGGACTGAAATTAAAAACAATGAAGATGCTCTCGTGTCTGGCTTTTAATTTTAAAACGTAAAATAAACCGAATAATATGGCAAGAGTTTTCACTATGAAACGGCCCGCTAATGCGTGAACATAAAACTCGTAAATAGATTTAAAATAGATTTTTATTTGGAAAAAGGTTTCATAGATAGATAGATAGATAGATATGTCATATAAACGGACAGAGAACTGTAAAGATGACAAAAGTAATGCATTTTCGAATATATATATATATATATATATATATATATATATATATATATATATATATATATATATATATATATATATAAGCCTTACAACCCAGGTATAGACCTCAGACCTCAGATATCCTACCTTATCTCCATGTTTTTGTTCCTATTCTATGCTGTCCAAATATATTATTTTTCTTTTCCAAGTGAAGGTATCCCAGTTAAATAATTACATATTAATGTATCAACATCGAACTTTTATTCATTCAAATTTCTAAATTTAAAAAATTAAATGAATATATTTTTACTGCTAAGCAACTTCTATGATAATGTGATGATGTCTAGACGTTTAGACGAATAATTTCCAATTCACTATACTTTTTTACCAAATAGTCCCGTAATTTAAGATTATATATATATGTATATATATATATATATATATATATATATATATATATATATATATATGACCTAAAACATGTCCTCTTAAAGTCTGTTACATAAAGTTATATATATATATATATATATATATATATATATATATATATATATATATACGTTTATGTAACATACTTTCAGATGACATATTTTAGGTTTGTTTATATATATATGACTTAGTCTAACGTAAAGTTGGATGGATTTCGATCCCGGCTTCGAGCGTCCTGCCTGTCTATCCACACTGAAGAGTTCTGATAGAACGAAACAGTCTGTCTGTGGATGACAATATATATATATATATATATATATATATATATATATATATATATATATATATATATATATATATATATATATATATATATATATATATATATGCGCGTGCGTGCGTCTGTGTGTAGAATATGTATTGGTAAGATAGTTTCCTATATTACAAAGAATCTTAAGCCATAAAAGAAAATAGAAAAGCTTATTTTATTTCTAACATATATGTAACATAATCATATTATCCATTTTCACATTTATTATATTATATATATATCATAATATATATTCTAATATATTATAACATTTGCAATGTATATGTTTGTAAAGATCAATATGTGATTTTTCTTCATTTGGTATCGATCATCGAACAAATCCAATATATTCAAAATGTCTAGTATTTGGTGTCAGTTACTCTTTGAGGAAACATTTTATAAAAACCTGTAAAAAAATATTCTTACAAGTCTGTATTAAAAATACTCGTGTGAACCTCGGAATGACCTGAAAGTTCATAGCCTGACCAAGATACTATCATCGAATGCGACCAAATGAGATTTATTTTTCAACAGTCTCGCTTGTCATCTACACACTTCTTCCATAGGTGTTGCAGTGCTTGGATCCCATTGGTCTAAAAAAAAGTCATCAGCAGTCCCACGCTCGTATACTAAAAATACACATTCTAATCTATATCAAAATACACTTGTGGGGCTATATTAATAAAACCCTTGCTAACCTTTTTTTAGAAATACTCGTACAAGCCTATATTAAAGATACTCTTCCTAACCAATATCATAAATATTCTTACTAGCGTATATTAGTAATACTCTTGTTCGCCTCTTTTAAAAATACTCGTGCAATCCTCTATCAAAATACTCTTACTAACCTATATTGAAAATACTCTGACAAGTCTAAATTGATAATACTCTTGCCAGCCGGTATTAAAAATACTTGTTAGAGCCTATATTAAAGACACTCTTATTAACAAATATCAAAAATACTTTTACTAGCGTATATTAATAATAATAATAATGCTAGCCTCTTTTAAGAATACTCTTGCTAGCCTATACTAAAAATAATCTTGCTAGCCGATATTGGAAATACCCGTGCAAGCCTATATTTAAAATATTCCGGCAAACTTATATTTAGAATACTCTAGCTAACCTATATCAAAAATAGTCTAACCTATATTAAAAATAGTCTAACCTATATTAAAAATAGTCGAACCTATATTAAAAATAGCCTAACCTATATTTATAATATTCATTTGAGCCTATATGAAAAATAGTCTTGTTAGTCTATATTAGAAATACACATGCAAGCTTATATTAAAA
>CAUZXS010005717.1:372500-375000 GCA_963585895.1 Sepioteuthis lessoniana | reverse complement strand
GTTCAACTACGACTTGCATAAAATGAATCATTATAAAAAGTTATTCTTCAATTCATAGGTATATAATCAACAGTTAATTGTACCATCACTTTTTAAACAAGAACACGGTCTTAGTGTATATAACGATTCAGAAGGAAATCTACTCATTTTAGAAAAATAAAAAGAAGTCAAGTTTGATACTACCACGCCTTTTGCATTTAATATCTTTAAAAGAATCTGAAAAGAGAAGTTATCTCAAAAGATATGTTCTTGTTTAACGGAAATCATTTATTAAATTGAAAATTCTATACGAATAAAAATGTCGTTTTTTACCTTGAATAATTGTTAATCCAAAATGACATTTTGTTTCTATACTTCCGAAAAGAAAAAAAAAACAGTTTTTCGATATATCTTTTTTCTTATTCAATATATATATATATATATATATATATATATATATATATATATATATATATATATATATATATATATATAATTCTTTTCTATGCTGTTTATTTTCTTTACACAAAATTTAAACTTCTTACACACTACTTTTTCATGGTGTTTTTTGTGTAAAATAATCAGATAGATAGATAGAGAGAGAGAGATACATACATACATACATACATACATATGTAATATCTTACCTCAAGGCTACCATCTGTCGACACTCAATTTTGATCAAACTTACTCTAATGAACGGTTACACCGGAACGAGACATTATAGAACTGTTTTGACATCTAACTATGTGTAAACAAAATCGGTACATTTACTAAACTGAAATGGCTGAATTAGAACTGTTTGAATAAACTGAATAGCTTGAAATAGAAATGTTTTTACCGATTAAACGGAGTACTCAAGCTAAACGGAATTGTTTGAAATAGAACTGATTATTTGCATTAAAATGGATTTGGTGTTAAATAACCTACAAAGGTTGATATGCCATAAAATCCAACCAACCAACCAACGTGACATTATAGTTACTTAACTAAACTTAGTTTAGTTTAACACAATTCCACAATTATCAGCACCCCATTGGAACCGAACTCTCTAGACAAGAAAATACATACATACATACATACATACATACACAGAGAGAAAGAGACACACACAGACACAGACAAACACACACACACACACACACACACACACACACACACACACACATATATATATATATATATATATATATATATATATATATATATATATATATATATATATATATATATACGGATGATAAATCTAAGTATTTTAGAATATTTTACGATAATTATCTTCACGGTGACTGTATATGAATTCTTCCTAAAACCTTTCCGTCGTGAGTGATTTTAGTTTTTCTTCTCTGAATATTTTGTACGAAACAGTTTCACTTCATAAGCGCGAATAGTATGCATCGAGTGTGAAAAATAAGGAAGTATTTGTGAGACTCTTTGTGTTGACTCTTTCGCATATATTTCCAGTTACTGAAAATAAACTATAAATACTTTTATATACTGCAATCTATTCAGCTTAACATTAAGAAATATATAATGAATTTTAAATTTAAATTCTCTCAATTATTAACTCAGAAGAATTTATAAATAGTGTTTCCTGTATACAACCGAATAATGTGGTATATTAAGCCCGTGTCTGTACATAGGGAATCAAAAATATCATTTATCTTATAATTCAAAGAAGAACAAAATGATTTATTGTGGTTAATAATTTCCAATATTTTCTCTGCAATACCTTTTTACTATCTTTTTTTTTTCTTTGCTCCTCCCTCCACACTTTCTTTTGAGTTTTGTTCATTCTGTAAATGTATTAAAATTTGTATTTTTCTGCTCATTTGTTTTTTTGTTTGTTTCTTTTGTTTTGTTTTGTTTTTTTTTGGCGGGGGTGGGGTTCACAACAATTATTCTAATAGTGTCGATAAGACTTCTGTATAAAGTCTGCGAGGAACTGAAGAGGATATTAGAAATTTAAAACGACTTGTTGTCACTCACTCTCAAGCAGCTGCCATCAGATTTGTAAGTAATAATAAATATAATAATAAGAAGAAATTACGCATATTCTTTTTATTTAACAGTCTATTTTTCTTTGAATTATGCTGATAATCCAGTTGTTTAAATAAATTTCTCGATGAGCATTATAAAGGGTGACAACAGATCATGGAACATTTTTGTTAAGTACTCACAGAAAATAGTTTAGGACTAAAATAAAGCTTTTTATACTCTAGTCTAAAAATTATTGTAGTTGACTTGGTGGCAATAATGTATATATATATATATATATATATATATATATATATATATATATATATATATATATATATATATATATATATATATATATATATATATAAAGGACCAGTAGATTAATTCCACTCCTGTTTCTTAATCGTTCTAACATATAATATGTTCACACCCTCTGCTCGTGCCTAGGAACGAATGGTTTTTTGTTTTTTATTTTTATGTTTTTTATTTTTGTTTTATTCTTATCTCTATCCTTGTTTTTTGATTTTTAATTTATTTTTTA